>CALSBV010011556.1:0-17338 GCA_943590825.1 Bovichtus diacanthus
CTTACCCGGGGGCTAATCAAAGGTTTTTTTACTGGATTAAATCCAAAATCCTCTCATGGTGGACTGAAGGCAGACTGGACACTACAGGAACAAGTGGTATTACGAGGCAGGACGGGCACAGGGTAGCTGTTTAGCATGCTCATTTCAGTAAATATCTCTCACAGTACATAGTTGACATAACGTCAACACTGTAACGTGTAAATGTCATTGAAGTTAAAATGTTTTAAATTAAAATTCTGGCCATATCTTACACATTGCACCTTTAAACTTAACTTGCTGTTACCACTGTATACACAGGTGATGCAAAGTTTTTCAAGAATTACAACAATCCACATCAATTTCAAGAGATTAAAGTTTTATCTGTTAAAGCATATGTTCTTTGAGATGGAAAAGTGACATATATCAGAAACACTTGTGCTGCATCAACCCTTAAAGCTGTAGCAGAAACCCCCCTGAGTGTATTGCATTGAGACAAGTGCAGCCTAGTATAGATTTACAATCTACAAAATTCTTGGAGGTCGAAAGGGATTTCAGTGAATCAATGAACACATGTTATTATGGTCATTGATATACATATAACCATTGTTTTACAAGTATGTCTAGGTTACTAGACTTAATAAAACAACAAAAATGTTTTTCAAATTCAGCCCATTGAATTTCTTTTGACTTGATTGATTGTCTACTGGGAATAACAGGGAATAATTCCATTTGGAAACTATCCAGGGAATAATTCCATTTGGAAACTATCCACCTAAAAAGAACGACAGCATTAGTAATTTCAGCAATTCGCAAAGTCCTAGAGGCCGTACTAATTATGACTGGAGCGAAGGAGGAAGTCAGATGACATTGTCACAACAAAACATTTTACGTTATCACCGGAGGCTTTAACAAACCTATAGATAACATGTATTAATAACCGATAACATTTTACCAGTGTAGTCTGCTGAACTAATAGTGTTATTTGACTGTACTGCACTTGTTCAGCATACCATGTGTATGCTCATACGTAGATGAAGCTATTGTTAACGTTATTATTTCCATGTTATCTTTAGATGAGCACTAAACTAAGAGCCACAAGGCAATAAGAGACGGAGAGTGGATGGCGCGGCTGAGGGCATTTGCCAGCTCTGGGGTTTGGCCTCCTGGAGGAGGCAATAAACCAGCCCCAAGGCAGCGGAAGTGGCATGACCTCTTTCAGAATGTAAAGTATAGCAAAATATGTACCCATTACTTATTACTGTCATTAGTATGTCCCTTGATGAAAAATGGGCAATATGCTGGTGCAAATAATGTCAATCAGATGATGTACTGTACACTGAGTGACTCACTCGCTCCAGGCTGAATAACAATTGTGATCGTTTCAGATTGAGAAGTGCCCCGTGCAGGCCCATGGACAGACCACCCTCTTTGGGGAGTCCATGACCTGTAATTGTAGTTTCCATGCTGTTAAGGTGATCTATTTGAAAATGACATCTCATTATTGTTATTCTTACATCACATGTCTGTTACAATACTGTTATGCTGTTGCTGTTACATCACATGTCGTACTGTTTATTTGAGGCCACAGACTTCACCTGCCTGTGCCCCGAAGTCTGTGGCCTCAGTCTCGGCCCCTGGTGCGACTGCTGCAGTGCCACAGTCTTTCATGCGGCCTCCTCTCTGCCTGCTGCCTTCCAGGGTACTGCCATCATGCCGCAGCCAGGTGTCTCCTCAGCACTTGATTCGGTACCTCCTGACGAGTCCGGGGTATATAAATACATCATTATTTGAAAAGAAATAAAATCTGTGTATCTGTGTTTTGCCCCATTTCACCGTCCTCAAATTGTGTTACTCATCTCTATTATTTTGTGCAGGCTGTGGATCACACTCTGGCATGGCAGACATGGACAGAGTGGACATCTTGGCAGTGTCTGGTGGAGCTGAGAAATCAGCTTTCTTGTCAGGGAGGTTCAGGGAGGTTCAGGTCTCCCAAGAAGAGGCAGGAGTTCACTCCAGGGGAGGAGAGTGTGAAGAGGCATGCACTCACCACCACTGCTCTGCTTGCCCAGTGGCCAGATTACTGCCGCCTGATTGAGACCATCTTTGTTAGGCTCTGTGACATCCATCGCAGTCCCAAGAAGAGAGGGACTGGCACAGTGTCCAGATGGGATCTAATCCTGGAGGACTACAGGAAAATCAGGCGGCACATTCTAGCCAATGGGACAGTTATGCAGCAGACCACCCTGCAGCTGGTGGACGCGAGTCACACCACCCTGGTGCAGTGGCATAACAAAAGGGGGAAGAGGGAGGACAATGCCGTGGTGATGCAGGGGCTGAACTTGTCCAGCCGCCTGTCTGTGACAGCTGACCCTCTCCCCCCTGCTAATGTGCGCCCCCCCATGTTCACCCACCCATCCAGGCGTGGCTCACCAGCACCACCTGCCTGGCAGCACCGTGGGCCAGCCACAGTTGAAAAGAAAGGTCTCGCCCACAGTTGCGACGAAGCTGCGTACCCAGCGGCAGCTCTTTCCTGATCCACCCATGGGCCCTCATGCTATTGATGCAGCGGCAGCTCTTCCCTGCTCCACCTTTGTGCCCTCAGCTGGTGATGCAGCGGCAACATTTCCCTGCTCCACCCTTGGGCCATATGCAGGTGATGTTTGCTCCAGTGACCTCACAGGTGCCTGTCCTGGTCACTGCTCCACAGGCCCTGGATGCTAGCCTCTCCTCTGCTCCTTCCGTTCCTCCTTCTGCTCCAATCTGCCAGAAAATGACCCGCAAAGTACTGCACAACACGTGGAAGAAATGCAGGTATTTTAGGGCAGCGGGGATTGGACACAGCCAGTACAAGGGAGTGGTATACTGCCCCTCTGTAGAGGCTGTGTAGAGAGCAGTGGTTGGAGGACATTAAAAACAAAAAGAAATAGTGGTTAACCCCCGCGAGGCATGGACACGGGACACTTATTTATGTATATAGTTGTATAGTGTTAATTTAATTCTACAGTCATTTGGAGGTTGTAGTTTGTTTTGTCGTTGAATTGTTATATTATATGTCAATTATATTACTGTTATTTTTATATTATTATTATATTGTCAAGTTTTACTTTTCTTTTTAGTTTTGTTTTTAATATGTTGTTATGCGGTTGAAAATAAAGTTTAGTTCATTCAAGTAACTAGTAACTGTCCAATGATTGGAGAGGAGTAGAAAGTACAATATTTAGAATTTCCAATGGTTTCCCAGAGCCCAGTGATTCTTTGTTGTGTTGTGGTTCTCCTTTTCCAAAGCCAAATACAATATAATTACAATTTTAATATCAATACTGTCTCAGTTCATGTTCATATTTATGGTTAGATTTTAATTGCGAGGTGCAAACTATGGCAAGCTTCAATACAAGTCCATAACAATTAAAACACATTGCAAGCATTTGCTTGTCTTTCCGGTTTGTATCTGAAGCCATTTCTAGTTCTTTATATAGAGTCAAATAATAAGGCATAAGGAGGAGTAAGAATGCAAGATAACGTCATCATCCTATGTATTTGGTATATATGGTGATCTATTATTCACATGACTGGAATAAACTGAGTTTCAGGTTTCCTTATACACAGACACCACCCTGAAGAAACCAAGACAATAATTATTCAAGCAAAAACTATCCCTGATTAAAATATTGAATCAATGAATTTAGAAGATATATAGAATCTACGTATGGATGGGATGTATATAATAGACTAGAAAAGTTTTATTTAATACTAATGTATTGACAGTTAACTGCATTGTTGTGACATCCCACCATGTTTGTTAATTTGTTATGTAATAAGTTTATGTTATATGTTTAGTTTATAATTTATATTTATATTTAGTCAGTTCTCATTGTTCACTTGTTAAGTTACAGTCACTCATGTCTAGTCTTGTCATGCACTGTTTGTCATTGCACTTCCTGTTTTATTTTGTACTTACCTTTCCCTCATTTATTTGACTCGGCACTTCACCCTTTATGTTTGGGTTATGTCTGATAAGCCATGGAAACCCCAAAATCAGACTGGAAATCAGGGAGGGTTAAGGATTGGGGACCAGAGTGTCAATTTACCTGCTTAATTCCACCTAGGACTTCCAAGGAATTTAAGAAGGAGATAGACAACCCCCTACAGATTGACATTGATGCCGATTCAGATTATCCTGACCTGACCAAAGTGCCCTTACATTATCTGGACTTAAAAGAGGCCTTTAATAAAGCTAAGGCTATGTCTCTACCTCCTCACCAACCTTATGACTGCTCTATTGACCTTTTGTCTGGAGCTCAGATCCCTTAAGGTCGACTCTACTCTCTTTCTGCACCAGAAAGGGAGGCCATGAACACTTACATTGACTCCTCCCTAAAGTCTGGCCTCATCAGACCATCCTCCTCACCTGCGGCCGCAGGGTTTTTCTTTGTAGGGAAAAAGTAAAGTTAAGAAGTGTGAGTTCCACGCGAAGACTGTCTCCTTCCTGGGTTACATTATCACCACCAACAAAGTCCAGATGGATCCAGAAAAGGTCAGTGCTGTGGACAAGTGGCCTACCCCCAACAACAAAAAGAAGGTACAGCAATTTTTAGGCTTTGCAAACTTTTATAGGAGATTTATAAAAAACTTTAGTGCCATTGCATGTTCTCACCTCTCGTCAGGTTTGAGTGGAATGCTCAGGTAGAAGAAGCCTTCCACAAACTCAAAAGACTGTTCACAACCGCCCCCATTCTCACCATGCCAGACCCACGGAGACAATTCATAGCGGAGGTTGATGCCTCAAACAATGGTATCGGAGCAGTGTTGCCCCAAAGATCTGCCCAGGACAACAAACTCCACCCCTGCGCGTTCCTGTCGCATAAGTTGACCTCTGCAGAAAGGAACTATGATGTGGGGAACAAAGAACTCTGAGCCGTTAAAGCGGCATTAGAAGAGTGCCGTCATTGGTTGGAAGGGGCGGTACAACCATTTTTAGTCTCGACTGACCATAAGAACTTGGAGTACATTAAGAAGTCCAAAAGACTGAACTCCCGCCAAGCCAGATGGTCATTGTTTTTCAGTCATTTTAATTTTGTATTGTCTTACAGACCAGGCTCACAAAACGTTAAACCAGATGTACTGTGACGGTTGTATGATCCTGAACCGGTTGCCAAATAACCTGAGATCATTCTTCCACCTAACCCTGTGGTTGGAGCAGTTTCATGGCAAATAGAATCAGTGGTGAAGCAAGCTAATGGTGAGAACTCCGCACCTAGCGGTTGCCTATGAAATAGGTCCCTGTTTGCTCACAGGTACTACAATGGGCTCACACGTCGTTGCTCACCTGTCATCCTGGGGTGAAATGCACAACCTTCATGATTCAGCAATGTTTCTGGTAGCCAGCTATGCGGAAACAAGTGGCGGAAACAAGTGGCAGAATACGTGGCGGCCTACACTGGCTGTGCCAGAAATAAGACCTCCACTGAAGCACAGATGGGTTTGCTGCAGCCACTTCCTGTTCCTCATCGGCCATGGTCCCACATTTCTATGGACTTTGTCACCGGATTACCTATATCTGAGGTAATGGTGGTGGACAGGTTTAGTAAAATGGCACATTTCATTGCTTTACCCAAACTTCCCTCTGCCAAGGAAACGGCAGAGGTCATGTTGTGTCACATTTTCCATATTCATGGTTTTCCCAGGGACAGACATGTCAGACCGTGGCCCACAGTTCATTTGATGTTTCTGGAAGGAGTTCTGCCATCTCCTTGGAGCCACAGTCAGTCTGTCTTCAGGATACCACCCCCAGTCCAATTGCCAGTCAGAGCGCATCAACCAGGAGCTTAAGACCTGTTTGCGGTGCCTGGTCTTCCAGAACCAGGCATCGTGGAGCAAGCACCTGATGTATGTTAAGTACGCCCACAACACACTGCCCACTGCCGCCACAGGACTCACGCCATTCCAGTGTGTGCACGGCTACCAGCCTCCCCTGTTCGCTGAAAACGAAGCTGAAGTCACAGACCGCCGGATTTGGACCGGTGCTCGCCGTGTTCTCCTGCGCAGCACCAGCCGGATGAAGAAGGTGGTGGATCGACATCGCAGACCTGCTCCACTTTATCGGTCTGGAACACAAGTTTGGCTAGCTACCAAGGACTTACCTCTCCACGTCATGTCAAGAAAGCTAGCTCCAAGGTTTGTTGGTCCATTTCCGATATCTAAAGTGATGAACCCAGCATCTTTGCGCTTACGTTTACCCAAGTCAATGAAGGTCCATCCAATGTTTCACGTCAGAAAGGTAAAGCCAGTTAGTGAGAGTTCCCTTGTGTGTTTCCCGCCTGTGAGATTGTCAGCCCTTGTCTTGATTGTTACCACCTGTGTCCTATTACCTTTGGTATATGTAGTCCTCATCTCCCTTTGTCCTGTGCCAGTTCGTCTTGTGTATTATGTCGTCAAGAGAGCCAGCGTTTACCAGCATTGTTACCATAGTCAAGTTTAGGTTTTGTTTTGCTACTTTCTTTTTCTACGTTTTTTCCTCTAAGAGTGATTTTTTTGTTGTACTTTGTTGTTCTTAGTAAAGACCTTTTTGATTTTTGAAAACATTCTCCTGAGTCGTGCATTTGAGTTCCAGCCTTTGTGTCACTTCTTTAACAATTGCACAAGTGAATTCGAGTTTTAAAGGGCAACACAAGCACTTTTTTTAAGAAGAAGACCCGTCTACAATATTGCCGGATCAAATTCCGACTCCGGCAGGATGGAGGTTTCTAATATGCAGAACAAAAGTGCTTGGATATATAAAGAATTAAAATGACACAGGAGTGAAATGAGTTCTACATAATTGTGCTTTCTTCTCTTTCTCTCATTCAGAGAGGAGGCGCAGACAAATTATTCTATTTGTCATAAGTATAAACTCTTCACAGACACCTGTTTTTGTAGTTTAAGAAAATATACTGTACATGAAGGAAACTTGCTGTGTTTCTCTAATACATGTTAAAATAAGTCATGGTAATTCCTTTTCATAAGCAAAACAAAAAAAATCTGCAGTTGTAAATTAATTGTGTCAAATGAGGATAATAGAAATGGAAAACAAATGTTACTGTTACATCTGTTAGTGTGACAAATTTCAGTGAACCTAACTCAGTTGGGTTTACATTTTAAAAAACTCATGAGACAACTATCATATTGAACAAATCATATACAGAATGGATTATTTAAAAGGTGTCTGACCGACAATGTGTTATAGCTCCAACTTTAATTTCACGTAGCATATTAGTTAATAACATGGCTTGATTCAAAAATAGTTTTGTGTCAAGTAAACTGAAAATTAAATTAAAGAAAGACGACACAGGCAACTGCTCCACCCCCACGGAGGGAGCCATCATGTGTAACCCTGGAAACGTAATTATAACAATACCAGTGTGATGAGTACACTCATCAGGCCATTTTATTTAAATATACCTCCTACGTACCAGGTAGGAGCCCTATCGTCTCCAGAAATGCCTGAGTTCTCTCAATGTGGATGTTCTGGACGTGATCAGAATGTTATTTGGAGCAGCAGAGTCCCCAGATGAAGATGAAGCTTGCACCTGGAACCTTTTTTTTGTTTTTGGCCACACATTCATGATCGGAACCACTCATTCTTACTGACCTTATACCTATGAGGTCAGTAAGAATGAGTGGTTCCGATCATGAATGTGTGTACTCTTTAGGATTGTGCAGAGAGAGTGTGCAGTTTCAGTTGCTGTTCTGGAACCACCATGTTATTCATTTACAGTACATATAGTGTCATATATATATATATATATATATATATATATATATATATTGTATTATGTTATATAAATGACCAGAAACTATATACATGCATGTATGTTTTACTGAGTGAGAATTTGTGTACACATGAATACAAAATGCAAAAGATGATATATTTACTCTTATAAATTTTGCAGAAGTTATATAGTTTCAATGGGTCAGCACGTTGCAAATATCACAACAATTACACATGCGTCTTGAACATATGGTAACACATAGTTCTTACTGTAGACGACACAGGGAATTGTTCTTTGGCGTCCACTCCAGTGACCCAGCTATGTTTGTTACACACAGGTGCTCATTCATCAAACTCTGATGGGGAGATGAGGAGAATGAACCTTTCTGCATCTGAATTGTGAAATTGTCTCACAACATCAAAATGAGTGGTGATTGGGATCCAGATTGACACATTTTATTCAATACAATTAATGCATTACACCAGTCAGTCATTTACATATAATTTACATATGACACGGCCTAATGCCTATTTGGCTTCTCTTGGCCTACTAAAAGGATGGCTTGGCACAGCGGAATTAGCATTAAACTCGCATAAAACAGAACACAGCTAAGCATCTATAATGGTTACAGGGTTTAAGGATGGAAATTGGCCCACATGATAATGTCTCATTAGTTAGCTATACTTCAAACTTACATACTGTTTTTTTCTTTGCAATTGTTTCCCATATGAAATGCAAATAAAAATTCATATTTTCAAATTAAATATTCTATTGAATTATCTTTATCATGATCCAAAATTTATCAATGCTATTCTTAGTCTTTAGTACATAGATTAACATGACTAAGAGCTATGCTAGCTGCTCTGTGGAACTGTACCTTTTCTTAATACATCCATGAAACTAAGAAATGTATTGCGTTAAATGTGCAAATGTTGGCATCTTTAAATGCTATCAATGACAATGCTAACATGCTGATGCAGCAGGTATAACGTTTAGATTTGGTGTATACAGCTTATCACAGTTGAACACCTGACATATAACGTTATAAGAGAAACCAGAGATAACATCACCAAACGGTGGAGTCAGGTTAACGCCTGTGGATACAGAGCTAACTATTGTGCTTTGATTTGAGCAGCAACAAACCTCAGTCCCTCATTCTGTGTTGAATAGACAGTGTAGTCATCATAGCTATATATAGTGGGCCTACTTTACGAGGCTAGGCTCGTGAGTTCACTAACAGGTCCACTAAATAGCATCAGGGGTGACTACTTTTTATTTTTTTTAAGGGGAAAAAGAGAGGGGACAACATGCAACAAAGGTTTGCGGGAGGGACTTAAAAACCAGGCCGCTGCTAAGGACATTAGTACATGTGGCACACGTTCTACCAAGTGAGCTACCGGGTGCCCCAGGGTGACTACTTTTGTCAAAACAATGAGTTTGATTGCTGGGTAGAGAAATGGATTGATGTTCCCTCTTCACAATATCAAAGGTGGTCGCCGTTGGGGTGAAGTCAGGGAGAATGCAAATCCTGCTACCATTATGGTACAGAGGTGATAGCTCCCCAAAACGAACCAGGATTTGGTTTTGGACCTTGAAAAGGTGCACAATGATAATAAGTGGTCGCGGAGGTTCCCCATCCTTGGGCCGAGCATGTAGAAAAGATTAACTTGTTGTCAGCGTAGAGTAATTCCAGAAGGAATTAAGACATACTATACATTGGGTGGGACGAGGACCCTCCTATTTCTTCGAGAGGGAGTCGACAGAGTCAAAGTCAGGGATGATCTCTGAGCACATTACGTCCATCATCTCAAATGTTTGCTACCGAGGCCTCATAAGTATCTGAGGGTGGTGGAGACTGTGGTTCAGGAAACACTCAATGCTTGATACGGCCTGCTTTAGCCATATCATCTTGTCCAGCCATCCTTAAGGTTGCACTTGGCTAGGAACAAAGACTAAAAGCAAATATTAGTAGTTATGAAGCCTAGAACCACTGAAGATTACAAAATATTGCTAAAGGATATATTTAGAAAAAAAAAAAAAAAAAAAATCACATTTCAGTGAAGCTACTGTGAAACACGTCCTACATGTTCTCTGCTCAGCAGTACCCCCTGGAATATTTGTTTAAACTATTTTATGCACAGTAGAAGCTGTACTATGCATTTTCCTGAAACCATTTTTATCAGGCAGTAAGGATTTTGGGGCTGGGCTAAAACAAAGCATGAACATTAGCAATTTTGAGATCACTTTTGAATGTTCAATATATGAATAATGGCCAGGGTCTGTGTGGCATCTTATGTCTGGAGGAAGAGAGGGGAAGTGTTTGAGCTCTTCTGCTTGTCATCTACTTTACAGTGGGAGTTTCCTCACATGTGCAGATAACTCTGCAGGGAAGAGGATAGGGTTTCTAGTGTAGGCGTCTGGTGACAGCAGAGAGAACAGGCCTTGGGCCTTTCTGTCGGTTCCACTGTTTGAGGTTACTCCATAGAGCAGAAGGGGGGAGTAGTAGGACCCTCTGGTGTTCTTTAGAGCCAGCAGGCACAAAAGAGGAGAGAACAACCAGTTATACTTCAAGAGGTGTTTTCACATCTCATGGTGAAATGACTAGCAAATCGGGTTTTAGGAGCTCGGACAATGAAAAACAAGAGTTGTCTTGTGGTATATTTTGCAGTAAAATACACTCCATTAAAGTATAAAACTGTTAACTATCATGTTTTTCGAATTGTATGTTCTGATATCAGATACCTAATGTTCAATCAAGCTTTTATTTTGATAGCTATTAACTGTTTCCCATGATAAAGGACATGCTCAAGTAAAGTTTGGCTCACAGCTCTGAAGGCTGATTGGCTTAACTTCCTCAAATTACACAACTAGAGTGTCCTTCTGTCATTAAGTTTGTGCCCCTACACAGAAATAGTCATACATATCTGTCAAAAAACAAAGGACGTTCACCCAGGAGACATCTGGTCGTGCCCCGTAAGTAACTTCTGGACTAAAAACATTGAGTTATTTGTCATATAACTTCCGTACTTAACTAACGGCACTTTCGTAGTTATTTTTAATCCAAACCAAGATGCTTTCTTAAATTTAACCAAGTAGCTTTGTTGCTTAAACCTTAACCAAGTGTTTCAAATATGGTTATTTTAACCAAAACCACAATATTTCTCTTACCTAACCAAGTGTTTTTTTTTTTGTCTAGACCAAACCACTTTGTTTCCTGCTAAAAATGGAAGTTTATTTAGATGTGACCAAAGATTGTATGCATGTAACTAGTAGATAGCGACACTTGTGGCAGGAAATTCATAGGAAACACCCAAAAAATGGTAATCGTAAAAAGTCATACCAACCGTTTCATGAGGATACATTGTAGCCGGTCTGGCCGCAAATGCATTGTAGTTACTAGCTAATGGCCACCGCTCTCCACTGCGCTCATACGATGGTTACAGCTGATGACGCAATCGCCACCTGCGACGTTGTTGCGGAAGCATACCGGCCACCTTCCATTTCT
This sequence comes from Bovichtus diacanthus, assembly GCA_943590825.1. Taxonomy (NCBI): domain Eukaryota; kingdom Metazoa; phylum Chordata; class Actinopteri; order Perciformes; family Bovichtidae; genus Bovichtus; species Bovichtus diacanthus. The sequence goes on from CALSBV010011556.1 coordinate 11,233, forward strand.
CCCTCCAAGTAAACACTGTTAGCCCTGTGAGCACAGTTGCCGGTGTTTGCATTGTTTGCGCCGGTAACAAAGAAGCTGCTAGCTGTCGGCTCAGAAATCGCCATTTTTATCGCCGATTCAGACAGGGAGGATGCACACACACTTTTCTTCAAAATGGCGGCGCGTGCAAAACGCGAAACTCAGCGTCTCTCTGGATTTTGTAAATTAGTGGTTATCTACCTACTTGTTTTAAGTCTGTTCATTCAAAACAGTCTTGCATACTTATCATACACCCGACAAGAACTTTTGGATATTGGATGACACAACCCAAAGAACTTTATCGGCAATCTCCGGCTCTACACTGAGATCATCAAGGCTCCAGAGCCTATCCCGCCGTCAAAAACGTAAACAAAGGGGAGGGCTAAGCTAAGGCTAACTCCTCATCGGCTATCTCTACCCAGCATCATCTGGGTAGATGACAGAACAGCTGAAGGTCTCTGCATTTATGTCAATAAAGCCTGGTGAATGGACAATGCCATTATTGAGAGTCACTGCTCTGCTAATGTGGAATATATCATGGTTAAGTATAGACCTTTCTACCTGCCCAGAGAGTTCACCCCCACTGTTGTGACTGCAGCCTTCAATCCCCCCTGACGCTAAAGCTAAGCTTCCAATGAAAGTACTGCATACTGCAATTAGCAAACAACTTTATTGTTGCGGGTGATTTGAACCATTCTTACTTGAAGACTGTGCTCCCTAAATTCCACCAACATGTCTCCTGCCCCACTAGAGGGGACAAGATCCTAGACAATGTTTACACCAACATGACTGGAGCATACAAAGCAACCCCGCTACCTCACCTGGGACAGTCTGATCACTTCTCATTGTTCCTACTACTTAAGTATACACCACTCATCAAACGAGTAAAAGATCAGATTAGTTAAAGTATGGCCAGAGGGGGCAGAATCTGTACTACAGCACAGGTTCCAGCAGACGGACTGGAGTATGTTTACCACCCTGGACTCCCACATAGACATTGACTCCTATGCCTCCATTCTGAACCACATTCACATCAACAATGTTCGATCCTCAAACTGATCACAACATTCCCCTACCAGAAGCCGTGGAATACATTACATTACATTACAGTTCATTTAGCTGACACTTTTGTCCAAAGCGACTTACAATAAGTACAAACAATCATGAGGATACGACTCTAAACACTGAGAATCTTGCAAGTACATAAGCTTCAAAAGGTATAATCATACAAGTGCAGAATAGCTTCAAATAAGCTAAACCAAAGTAAGAGCAACAAAGACAACAAATAGAATAAAAATTCAACCAATAGCTTCCAATAAGCCAACCAAGTGCAAAATAATATATTTTTTTAATTTATTGACCGAAGTACAGTCGAAACAGGTGGGTTTTCAGTCTGCGACGGAAGGTGTGAAGACTTTCCACTGACCTGACATGAATGGGGAGCTCATTCCACCATTTAGGGGCCAGGATAGCAAACGGAAGGGTTTGTTTGAGGGGTACCTGGGTCCCGCTCGCTGTGAGGGAGTAGCGAGCAGATTGGCAGATGCCAAGGGAAGTGAGCGAGCTGGGGTGTATGGTTTGACCATGGCCTGGATGTAGGAAGGGGCTAATAAATGAACAAAGAGGTCCGCCTACCTCTGAAGGCACCGCCAGCCAGGGCTAACCTGAAAAGTGGAATCAAAAGGGCCAAGCACAGTCACAAACTAAGGATTGAGGAGCCCTTCAGTATCAACTCTGACCCCCGACACATGTAGCAGGGCATCCAGGCCATCACAGACTACAAACTCACCAACACCGCTCCCCCAGCCAGCGACACCTCCCTCCCTAATGAGCTAAATTACTTTTACGCTCTCTTTGACAAGGACAACCAGCAGCCGACCTTCAAGGCTGTGCCCCCTGCAGACCACCAGGCCTTACACTCTCCCCCATCGATGTGCATGTTGCACTAAACAGAACCAATGCACGCTAGGCTGCTGGCCCTGATCACATCCCTGGAGGTCTGCTCAAGGCCTGCGCTGGGCAGCTTACTGAGGTCCTGACTGACATCTTCAACCTGTCACTGATTTAAGCAGCTATCCCCACATGCTTCAAAACCACCTCCATTGTGCCTATGCCAAAACAAAATTCCGCCCTGTTGCACTCACCCCCATCATCATGAAGTCAAATCTCAAATCCTGCCTACCACCCACACTGGATCCACTGCAATTCGCCTACCGCCAGAACAGGAGTATGAAGGATGCCATCTCCACAGTGCTGCACACTGTCCTCTCCCACCTGGATAACAACAACACCGATGTGAGAATGCTGTTCATCGACTTCAGCTCAGCATTCAACACCATCATCCTCTCCAAACTGATTACCAAACTTGGTGATCTTATCTTCAATCCCTCCCTCTGCAACTGGTGTGGTGCACCCACAACAGCCAAGACCTAAACATCAAGAAAACCAAGGAGATTATTGTGGACTTCAGAAAAACCAGTGTATGCGGAGGGCGCGCAGCATCTTCAGGGACACCTCCCACCCCAGCCACAGCCTGTTTGCTCTCCTGCCATTCATATTATTTCTTATAGTGTGTTCACATGTATATTACTATTTCTAGAGTTCTCCGTTTCATATCTGTCATATTTATAAACCTCGGACCAGTACCGGGCCATGGATTATTTGGTACTGGGCCACACAGAAAGAATAAAACTTTTTTTTTTGTGTCATTTTTCATGTATTATATATATTACAATGTAATAATAATATAAATAAAGTGCATAATATAAAATGAAATAATTACATTTACATTATATATGTAATAAATAAATTATATGTTTTGCACTTTATTGTGTGTTTTGTTATGCCTGTCCCCCCCCGGCCCGTAGAAAGATTGTCTTGCATGAAACCGGTCCGTGGTGCAAAAAGGTTGGGACCACTGCATTACACTGCACTTTACTGCTTCTTTTGCACTTCTGGTTAGATGCTAACTGCATTTCGTTGTCCCAGTACTTGTACTCTGTGCAATGACAATAAAGTTGAATCTTAATCTTATTTTGAGAGCAGTGTGGAGGCAATCCCTCATTCATAGCTCTGAATTCAGTACAGAGGTACTTGAAATGGTTTTTAAAGATGCTTCCAGCAGTCCATTTTATCAGTCCTATTACTTGGTTTGGCTGTAGCATTAGCATTCTTTAGCCTAGGCCAAGATCTACAAATGAAACAAAAAAAGAAAAAATAACTGTTTGTTTGTAACTGCCCTTTATAACATATGTGTGTGTCTTCCAAAACCGTTGTAAATCACTGTTAAAAGTAAATCTGTTTTATAATGTGAAAACTCTATGGTTAGGTTTACTTAGGTTTAGGCAAAATAGTTATTTAGGTTTTGGGAAATTAAAGGGTGTGGGTTAAAATTACTACTTTGTTAAGGTTAAGCAACCTTTGTCGTCGCTGTTACACAGTCCCCCCCACATTTCTCACCAAGGGGGACAGGGTTGTTTGAGTTATAAAAATTTATCTTCAGTCTGGTCCTGGAGCCAGCTTGGGTTGATCTCTTTCCTTTGAAAAATAAATTCTATTGCATCTCGACAATTCACGAAAAATTGGCACGGATATCAGGACTGGCGGAAATTGCAAGATTCTGCAGTGACTGGCTTCGATTTTGGCCAGTATGCTTTCTAGCGCCCCCTATAGAACACTGACACTGAGGGTGGGGCTTAGAAGCAAATGCTCAATAAACAACAACAATAACAATTTTTCCAATCATCATAAATTTTGGTAGATATGTTCAGTCCTTTTTAGGAAATAGTCTGTTCATTAGACCAGACTGCTAAAACGATCACTGCTATTTTATAATCGTCACAGGGAGCTTAGATATCTGTGTGTTTACCGTGGCACTGGGGGCTGTTCCATTTTGATAGTTTGTATATTGGCTTGGATCAGGGATGAGGAAACAACTTGTGTTTTTGGCGCTACCTCGACTCCCTATCGCCTCCTAGACTGGACGGGCCGCAGCAAGTCAGTTGGCATGCTAATTTCAGTAATTATCTCCACAACACAACACATAAACGTCTTTGACATAATGTCAACACTGTTAAGAGCTCTTCACATTCTGTTGATAATGTTAGTTAATTTTTTTTATGTTTTAAGTTTAAATTCTGGCTTATATTACACATTGAACCTTTAACTAAATATTTTTTGGTATTTCTGCTTTATTGCATAGGGATAGATGGAGATAGACAGGAACGGCAGCAGGAGAGAGAGATAGGATGATATGCAGCAAAGGGCCTGGGCTATAATTGAACCTTAGCCGCTGCGTCAAGTTCTCAGCCTTGATGGTGCACAAGCTCTACCAGACGAGCTACAGGGGCGCCCTACCAAATGTGTCTTCAAACAAGCTTTCATCAGAACGTCAATAGTGTAATTATCCACCTTATATTCAGAATAAGTAATCATTCGAAACTGGGTAGGAGCATACTATGGTTGGGTATAGAAAATAATCACAATGAACAATAAAAAAAAACGTCATGAAATGAATAAACCATTCCTTAACAATATAATTAACCCCAAATGTTCTTATCAAAACAGTGAAAAATGACTTGGTATACTATATGCATGTCTGTCAAAAACAGATTTTATAACAACAGTAAGGAAAACCATCATTTAATCAATGGTCAAGCTTGTCAATCTAAAACATTTCTCTCTGGGTCAAAAGTTTAGGTAAGTTGCCACTTTTATACATTGATACGTGTTCGAGCCAAATAAATGTAATGGAAAGCGTGGTTTCTTTTTAAATTTAGTGCTGATTCTAAGTAAATTTCCAGAGAATTGGCTAAGGAAAACGTGTTTTAACGTTCGTTTCAACCCTCTGTTCATGAACGAGGCCCAATGTTGTTATCTCTCAATAGAATATCATTACTTGAGTGACAGCTTTATTACAAACCCCAATTCCAATGAAGTTGGGACGTTGTGTAAAAACGTAAATAAAAACAGAATACAATGATTTGCAAATCCTTTGAGCTATATTCAATTGAATACATTACAAAGAAAGGATATTTAATGTTCAAAGTGATAAACTTTATATTTTTTTGCAAATATTCACTCATCATGAATTTGATGCCTGCAACAAGTTCCAAAAAGCTGGGACAGGGGCATATTTACCACTGCGTTACGTCACCTTTCCTTTTAATGACACTCAATAAGCGTTTGGGAACTGAGGACACGTACATCAAGCAAGTAGGTGGAAAGAATTCCACCTACAAAGCTTCAACAATTAGACTTCAGTTGCTCAACAGTCCGGGGTCTCCGTTGCCGTATTTTGCGATTCATAATGCACCACACATTTTCAATGGGAGACAGGTCTGGACTGCAGGCAGGCCAGTCTAGTACCCGCACTCTTTTACTGCAAAGCCACGCTGTTGCAACACATGCAGAATGTGGCTTAGCATTGTCTTGCTGAAATAAGCAGGGACGTCGCTGAAAAAGATTGGATGGCAGCATATATTGCTCCAAAACCTGTATGTACCTCTGTATGTATTCAGCATTAATGGTGCCTTCACAGATGTGCAAGTTACCCATGCCATAGGCACTAACACACCCCCATACCCTCACAGATGCTGGCCTATGAATTTTGCACTGATAACAATCTGGATTGTACTTTTCCTCTTTAGCCTAAAGGACAAGACGTCCATGATTTCCAAAAGCAATTTGAAATGTGGACTCATCAGACCACCACTCCACTTTGCGTCAGTCCATCTCAGATGAGCTCGGGGCCAGAGAAGCCGGCGGTGTTTCTGGATGTTGTTGATATATGGCTTTCGCTTTGCATGGTAGAGTTTTAACTTGCACTACTAGAAGTAGCGATGAACTGTGTTAACTGACAATGGTTTTCCGAAATGTGTTCCTGAGCCCACGTGGTAATATCCTTTACAGAATGATGTCGGTTTTTAATGCAGTGCCACCTGAGGCATCGAAGGTCACAGGCATTCATGTTGGTTTTCGGCCTTGCCGCTTACGTACAGAGGTTTCTACGGATTCTCTGAATCTTTTGATAATATTATGGACTGTACCCCTCCGAGAACCATCACCTTACCGTGGTGGAGGGGTTTGG
>CALSBV010011556.1:17738-42076 GCA_943590825.1 Bovichtus diacanthus
AAAGGAAGTTTGGGGCCCCCTGCTGGAGCTGTTGCCCCCGCGACCCGTCCCCCGGATAAGCGGTTGAAGATGGATGGATGGATGGATGGACTGTAGATGATGAAATCCCTAAATTCCTAGCAATTGTACGTTGAGAAACGTTGTTCTTAAACTGTTGGACTATTTGCCCACGCACTTATTCACAAAGTTGTGAACCTCGCCCCATCCTTGCTTTTCAATGACTGAGCCTTTCGGGGATGCTCCTTTTATATCCAATCATGACACTCACCTGTTTCCAATTTACCTGTTCACTTGTAGAATGTTCCAAACAGGTGTTTTTTGAACATTCTTCAACTTTCCCAGTCTTTTGTTGCTCCTGTCCCAGCTTTTTTGCAACGCGGTGCAGGCATCAAATTCAAAATGAGTGAATATTTGGAAAAAAACAAAGTTTATCAGTTTGAACATTAAATTGTCTTTGTAGTGTATTCAGTTGAATATAGGTCGAAAAGGATTTGCAAATCATTGTATTCTGTTTCTTTTTTAACGTTTTACACAACTACCCAACTTCATTGGAATTGGGGTTTGTAATTACATCACCACGGTATCATACCTTCCCAGTGCAACGGAATCTTGTTAACTCTTTAGATCTTTAGTGGTGGTTTTTGGAAAATCCATTGGCTTGTAAACACTTTATTGCATTGCATTGCATGAAAATCAGAGTTGATTAGCATGATAGAAAATTAGAAAAGCATAACTTGTAAGTAGTGCGGGAGCCTCTCAGTGTAAACACTGTGGGGATAAATATTGTTTGGATCTCATATAGCTGTAAAACTGAAACCATGACCCATATTTTATGATATGAGCACACGCTATGTACTAGATTAAGAAATTAATTCCCTGCTGAAGGAAGTATACTGGCCCTCTAAAGTCAAGCCTGACTCATTTAGTCGTACAAGATGAATTGCATCGGTTATGACAAAACATACAACCTACATCTTATTTTCCCAGCACCTGCAAATGTTATATTACTCTTTATGGCTAATTCAGGCAGAGTAGAGTACACCAAATAAATCATGGCAAGTAGCAGCCGTTTCCATGAATTATTTAATTTAATTTCTGAAGGCTCATGTTGTGACACAGTAGTATTTGGCTTGTGTTTTGAATTAATTCACATTAGAGTACTGCTCACTTTTACTATTTTCTTCTCTGATGTGCTCCACTGGCTTTTCTCTTCATTTCACTTCTTTCTCACCTCTGTTGTTCTTCTGCTGAACTTGTTACTCTACCTTCTCACCTCATAACTTAATCATTATCTTGTCTTCTGTTTTTTTTTTTAAAAACAACTATTCATGTCTGTTTTATGATATGTTAAATACAAATATTAATTAACAAGAATATACTGCTGCTGTTCAGATGTAATTAATTAGACCTGATTAGACTCTCCTAACACCAGTGAAGTAAGCCATGTGCATTTTTTTCTATCAATATGTCTTGTTGACCTCCGTGTCAATTCTAGCACAGCAAAATGCAAAAATATCAGACAACAGATGTTTTATTAATGCATTATCTAGCACAATATAGCCAATAAAAGACTTATCATCAAACACAACGCTGAATTTAGGTGTTTGTCTTGAATGCCTATTCAATGGCTTGGTAACCATCAAATTAGGTGCAACAGACAGAGACAAATTATGTCATCCGGCTGATAGGGGCACCAACTTCGAAAATGCTAATGTATTGTTATGGAGAGCAATGACAAACATTAGATTTAGTCAATTTAGTCAATGTTGTAATTAGAAATGTTCAAAAGATACAATAAAAAATACATATGCAGCTTTTTACCATTAACATAAAACACTGATGTGATATGTGACAAGCTCTGTTTTTTCAACCCTATACTCACACTCAATGATTGTACCCAATATGAGTCCAATCATTTGTGTGTTCATTTATTGGCATCAAGACTGAAACCATCCAAAGAAAGAATAATGCAAATAAAGCAAAAATAAAGAGACTAAAACATTCATAATTACACTTATGCATCCAACATCTGCAACAGCAGGAAGTAACCAAGTCCAGCACAATACAAGTAATATAAGTAAAAAAATTAAGTGTTTGCTTTCAGCACCAGCAATCCACGTTCACATTGTGTCTCAACATTTAACCATCACCACCATTTCTCTGTAACATTAACTACCTGCTTATAGACTGTAGTTGCCACAGACTACAAACATTATACAACTATGAGTACACCTGAACATTCCACATATATGTGATTGTTGAATATTCTTCTGGGAACTGTTTCCACCAGATGTTGGACCCTAGGTCCAGAGATTTGCTCCCATTCAGCCACAAAAGCATTAATTAGGTCCAACACTGATGTTGTGTGATAAGGCCTGGCTCACAGTAACTGTTCCAGTTTATCCCAAAGGTGTTTGATGGGTATAGGTCTGTGCAGGCTAGTCAAGTTCTTACACAGCAAACTCGGAAACTAGTAAAAATAATAACCATACTATGGAGCTGGCTGCCCATGGAAACATTGTCATGTTAAAACAGACAATGGCCTCCCTCAAACTCTTACCAAAGGGTTGGAAGCAAAAATAAATTTTAACTCACAAGTCAGTGCCTCAGGATTAGGTAATGCGGGTGTTATAGTGTATTTTTGTGGTGCATACAGTATTACCAATTTACAATTAATCAAACTACTTTATACTACTTCATACCCCCTAAGTGGTATTGGTCCCTTTACAGAATTTGTGCAAACAATAGACATTGCATTTTTATAATAATCCCTCTAAAGTATTTTTCTTTTGCAAAAGAATTGTGATTATTGCAAAAAAAGGAGTAAAATACAGCTATTCAAAATGTTCTAGGTACACACATTCAAAGCCAAATACATGTCACAGTGTTTTTCTTTGATTGAAACCCACTATTTTGCCTGTGAGGACATGCCTAATTCTGTTTCCTTTGAAACTTGCTGACAATCTCTTAATGCAGGAAGCCTATTCAAAGCTGATGTCCTCTGAAGTCAGTCCATCCTTTTTGAATAACTACTGTATACAACATTTTTATTTGAACTTGATGAATATTAAGCATATATCATTGTTTTTCCTGTCTTTTGTGGGACTGTCAAGCTGCCAGGGCCTCGGGCAGGCAAAGATCATTTACCTAATGGTAATTGCTCTTTCTCTCTATCACCACCTCTCTTTGGAGTGCTGGGCTCAGGCACTGGTTTCCATTGCAGTGAGTAAGCTGTGCCAAGAGCCCATTTGACTCTCAGAAAAGAAAGGGATTATGGCCCATAATTGACAGAGGGCAACAGGATTTGGTGGGATTTATTGCCATCTGAGCACATCCTTGCTCTGATAGCCCACACTGCCTGACCGGCTCTCCAATCCATTGGCTGTCCAACAATATCATCTCCTCCAGAGTGCCAAGGCCTAATATTGCAATCATGGCTCAGTGTTCAACAACATTTTAATTCTTTACTGTCTTTGCACATTGTATCCTAAAATAAATTAAAGGATTCAGCAATTTAAATACTCAAGTGAGAATGAAGTCTGTAATTATTCCAAAGAAGGAAGGATAGGAAGGCACGAAGACATTGACTTGAGAGTTGTATTCACACTGAAAACAGGGATTTTAACAAGCTGCTGGGCTGAGCAAGTGGCTGTCTAAGAGCAGAAATTAGTGGCCTTTTGTGCACTTCAACACGCACACACCAAAGTGTCCCTCTGCTTCATAATCCAGAGACACGCAAACACACAAGACGACCATTGTGCAGTCGCAGGTGCAGAGCGAGTTGAGGGCCAAGATGCATTCGGGGGCACACGCAGTCATTCAGCCACTATGGGATCCTGAAGTGGAGAGAACAATCCAGAGCCAGAAGGGGGGCCTCACGAGATAGATTGACCTTGTCTGCACCAACAGGTCGAGTAGAATAAATGACAGAAAGGTGAACATCAGTCTTTAGGGCCATGGCAGATTTAGGAGTGATGATTTCTACCCTTCCTACCTTAACCTACAGTGTGCAGCAAGAGGCCTGGTATTCCCTGTTCTGAGGCCTACATTCTGTTAGATTCTCATTCAGCAAAGTCAGAGTTTTCTTGGCTGTGCTCTCACATGCAGGATCATACATCAGATACAGCTCATTCATCTTACTAAGCCATGGACCAAGAGGGAATGAGGTGGATGGACCACAAAAATACTTTAAATGGGAGAAATGGACAAAGAGGGAAAATAGAAGATGGGAGAATGTGCAGCACTCAACCAACACTTTTAAAAAGTCAAAGTTTAAAAAGGGCAAAGAGACAATTTTATTATTTTTACCACGGTACAACATGACAATATGAGTTTGAGCGATTTCTGACTTTGAAATTTCACTTCGGTATTGCTTTTTCAACCAACAAAGGATAACTTTCAGTTTCTGCCAGAGATGTACTGTACTGTGATTTTGTTTTAAGTGGAGGTTTATTTTTTGTATTTGTGGGCTATTGGTATCAGTAGAGTAATAGTGAGAGGTGTCATTATACTTGCCCTGTACACCTGTAAAAATATAAAAAAAATGTTAGTCAGCCGAGTGCTGCCATCTGGAAGATGAGACAAGTCGTTTTCTAGTTTCTGCCACTTTGGATTTAATCCAATAAACAAATACACGGACTACAGCTCCTGGTTAACGTTAGTGCCCCAAGTGAAGATTATAAGAAAGCAATGTTTTTTTGACCTGCTCTCCGAGTATTAGCAGTTTGGTCGAATTTTGCATATTTAGAATACAATAAATATGCCAAACTACTACAACTAAAACATAAATATTAGAGATTGTACGGACCCAGTTTAGAGGTGACATACTTCCCCCTATTTCTTTGTAGCAGGTCGCTTGGAATTACACATTGAACCTTTAAATATGACGTACATATTGATAAGACTGAAAATTGTGTAATGGTACGACCCGTACACACGGAGAGAGGGACTCAATAGCACAACTCAGAGACAGAACGATGATGATGGTAATATACTTTACTGGGTAAAGTAGACAAACAGGACATACACGGAAACAGGATCGAAGAAGCCGGGGAATCAGGGAAACGGGATAAATGCTGGAACTCTTGACATGAAAGTATGAAGACGAACTGGCAACAAGGGACAAACAACACACAGACTATATACACCAGGAAGTGGGAGGGGAAACCACAACACAGGTGGAGACACTAACGAACAGAGTGGAGACAGCTGGGGACAGGAACTAGAAACAACAGACACAAGAGGGAACATAGAGTTAACAAAATAAAACAGGAAGTACAAACACAAAACATCTAACGAACGGGACGGGACCTGATAATTGTATTGCTTTCCGATGCAACACATTGGGGGTTCGGACCACAAGGGCTGAGCGGAAGCCTCCGGAGGCTGCATGACGCATATGGCTTGCAGCCCGGCACTGCCGAAGAGGTGGTGCGTAATGCATAGAAAAATCAGTCTTAAAATGTCGCGTTTAGGGGAAGAGTTGCCAGCAAACATGACTGAAGTAGTCAGTCATGTTTGCTGAGGAGTGAGACGCGGAACGCATCAAGGTGAGTGTGCACTGTCTACACTAGGCGTAAAACTACATTTCAATTTGTCATCTGCCTGAAATTCTTCTTTTAATTAACATAAATAAAAACATTCACACAATAAATTGGCACTGCTATGTGTCTTACAAGCAAAGTGTACGCATGTGTAAACTATGTAGGCGCATCTTACTATTGGAATAATGCACCCTTTAAATCGCTGTAAAATATTGTGCAACTGACTTTAGACCACGTTTTTGTTGGTCAATGGCACAATTGCTTTCTGCCTCAAGATAGCAATGCTCATCCATCTACTTAATTGGTTTATAGATGTCCAATGTGATATACTATTGTGGACAAAGTTGGTGAAAGTAAAGAAGAACATTAGCTCCACATGGAGATATTGTACTCTAACCCATATTCCAACACTCATAAAACTGTGGAGGCAGCCTATTATCGCTCTCTGGGAACTCATCCTTTAATAAACTCAGTGAATTTGCATTACACAATTAAGCCCAGTGCAAGAGTGGATAGAGATGTATTTTATCCATCAGCCTGTGGGGAAGTCGGTTGTGTTAATGACATAAAAATATAACCGTAATTACAAATGGAAGACAGTACGGAAATTAATTAATCTAGCTGTCTTTGTTTTAAAATCCAGTGGCGTTTGTCAGCTGTTAGGGAGAACAGGTCTCCTGCCGGACACATCCATCAGCTCAGACAACACCAAACCTGTGATGATCGGAAACAAAGCATCGCAAAGTAATAGCATAGTGAAAAGTGTCAGCTGTACTAAGAGACACTATGAAATGTTAACTAATAAGACACGAGGAGTTAACTAATAAGACACGAGGACCAAACATCTAAAGGAAAAGCTACACATACAGCAAAGGTTTTATGGAAAATAACTGCTGTAACTCCATTTAAACACATTAGTCAGCTGAGTGCCTCGTCCCCACTGTCTGTGACTCTGCAGATCCACTGTTCCTGTCCAAATTGAATTCTGAGGCTAATTTTGAATTTTTAAGTGCACTCAAGGAAAAACACACCAACCCACACATGCTGAAAGAATGAGCAATTTTAATAAAACACAGGGCAGTGTCCAGGCTTTCTTTAGCTACTATGTGTGTCAACAACGGTTGGTGCTGAAGACTGCAGACTACTGTTACTATTCATGAGCTAGCAAGAGGATAAAATTCATGCAAAAAAAGACAGTTCCATAAACACATTACGTATTTCCCTTTACATGAATTTTGACAATTGAACTACAGCTTAATGACAACTGCAGTACTTTTTCTTTATAGATCCAAAGCTTGCATATAAACTAAAATTTGTGTTGCAGAAATAATTTGGACATGTGACAGCAAATGAATGATGGCTGAATTCCATTTAGCTGCTTCAGTTTCATGGTCCTACTATTTTTTATGCTGGCTCGCTGTCACACTGTCATGGCTTACTGGGACACTTGGATAGAATGGAGGTGTTGCTCATTTTAATATTAACACCTGTGTTTTCCTTAAATGTTGAGAAGCTGTGAAGAAGTCTTATGTCCATCTTCCTTTTAGCCATTTTTGATTGTTCTCCAATATGAACACAATTTCTCCGTTATGAAATTTCTTCCAATAAGTGCTCTGCCTTGTAATACAAATAATAATACAGTATAATAAAAGGGTAAACAATATGTATTCAATATCTATCTATTGTTAGAAGTAGACACAAGTAGAACAAAGTCTGACCAAAAGTGGTAGAATCAAACTCAAAACGGGATTCCGTTATAAAAGTGCTGAAGAGGCTGTTAGTGAGAAAATGAGGGAAGGGCGACACAGTCCACCTCACTTTCCACCAATAAGGGCACGTGTTCAAATCCGACCTGTGGCATTATACTGCATGACATCCCTTTTCTCTCCCCCTTTCCTGTTTATCGTTGGCTGTGCTATCAATAAAGGCATGAAAAGACAAAAAAAGTTATCTCAAAAAAAAACATATATCTTTGTTAATTTTTCCACTATTCGCACACACTTTTTAGTTTGTTTGTGTTGGGATCCTCACAGTATGGAAATTTAGCTATTGGACTCAATTTTCCCATGATCCTTTGTGTCAAGACCCTCCCTTACTTCCTGTAACGTGACATCACCTTTTGCGCCTAAGTGTGAAAACTCAGCTGATAAACCCAAAACACAGCCATGTGTTCTTTCTCTTTCCACCTCTCTCTCTCTCTCTCTCTCTCTCTCTCTCTCTCTCTCTCTCTCTCCTGACCTCCCCAGTGCCACTGCGGTTCCCCGCAGCATCGGCATGGTGAAAGCACGCCACCGCAGCCTGCAGCATTGGATGGCTCTCTGATCACTAAACTCTTTTTTTTTTTTTTTTTTTTTTTAAATGGCACAGGAAGCGAGCGCCTGTCCAAAGTAAATGTTTTTTATTCACTGAACTGTATTGTGTAATCTGTTGTATTGAGCTAATGGGTAACCTTAAGTTGTTTCGCCAGTTGATGTGTTAGTATTGTATACACAGACAAAGTCACATGCACACTGACCATCTTCTTAGTCCGGCACCATTATCATACACGTTACGATCTCACAATAATTTGTGAATTTGTCTTTTAACATAGCAACACACATAGCTAAGGACTCAAAGCTCCCGCTTCATGTGTCCCCTTTGATCTACTCACGTTTGTGCCACGCGTATGCAGAAGACGTAGAGACGGTCACAGGACCGCGCACATTTTTTTTTCAACGTGCTCCCGACGCACGCACGCACCCACACACACTCTCTCTCTCTCTCTCTCTCTCTCTCTCTCTCTCTCTCTCTCTCTCACACACACACACACACACACACTTGTGTACATATTTCCTTTTGATTGCTTAGTAATAGACATTTATTATCTTATTTATAAATGCTTTTTTAAATATACATGCTGGTTTGTAGTGAGTATTGCCAACCTCTACAATCCAAGAATTTCAATCCTTCAACTTTTGCTAGCTATTGATATGGTGATTTTGTTTATTGTTATTAATTCAATTATTAATCAGATTTCGTAATTCATTGTCTAGTATATTTTACGAGACTATTTTATGAGACTACATTAACTGCCAATTGTATGGAATTTATGTTATGCTAATATTAATAGTTTTATTAATAATAATGAATCATTAATATTTTTTAATAACCAGACTTGCTCATACCAGAACCCCCACTTAATGGTGACACTGTTGTGAAGTATAGCAGTGTTCCAACATAAGTTTTTTCTTGAACACAATAAGGGATTTAAGCAATAGTAATTGTGCGATTTGCAAATGTGCAGAACAGTCAACTTCAATTAAGATAACACACATTTGTTTTGAATCTTTTGAAGGCAGTATCTTCTGGAAAGTGCAATAACCTGTCCACACACTTTAAGTCATATAACTTAATAAACAATTAAACTTTGACAATGAACAAAGGACTTCTCAAATATTTTTACCAAAGTATTTAAAATGCTTCACAGAACAGTCAGCTCTTTATCGCAAAATTTAATTTGCAAATTACTGTTTGAGATTAAAGTTTTGAAAGCAGTGAAACTGCAGTCTCTACGAAGTGGGCATTTCCTTAGGCAGCAGAAAACACTGCAGTTTTGAAACCACTGTTCTGTGTTTGCAGTTTGAAACTTTTTTCTGCTGAGAATGTGCTTACCATACCAGCTTTCTCATTTGCCTTTACAGTCTGCATTGACATATTTCTCACACTGTGCTCACTTTGCATTCTCTTTTCTATATGCCATGCCATTAAGCCTACATTAGACAGTTCTGTAAAATGCCTCCATACTTTAATCTCCAAGAAGAGTTAGAATATAAAAAGCATGAAGGTACTTACAGTAGCAATCTGTGATGGTGCCATTATTCAATTCTATTCACTTCTCCAGCATGGCTTCATCAGCAGGTGTGGGATGTCTGGGCAAAGGTCAAAATAAATGTAAAAAGGAAAATGTATTTGTTGTGCTATCTGAAAAATTACCAGTAATATTAACTACAAAATGTTTCTTCCTCATGCTATTCCGCATCTCTCTGAGAAGGTTTCAGTGTTTGCAAATGCATTTGAACTGGTTCTCTAAAACTTGACTGACCCAATTTAAATGACGTGTGGAGAAGAGCGAGCAGGGGGCATTTAAATGCAAGAGATGACAACATGCTCGCCCCCGCATGTATAGACTTCTCTGGCTTCTCTTGCTCACTTTCACATCATGGCTTCCTCCCTCTCTTCCTACTCGCACTTAGCTCTTCTTCACACTTTCTTCCCTCTCAGAGCAGGGAGAGAGACAGAGAGACCGCGACTGTCTTTTCCTCTGGTTGTTACATTAGCATAATGCAGCCTTTGCCTGCCAGTGAATGGGAGTGTATCCGGCCCACACTTCCCTCAGTCGTACTGTGCCAGCCACAGCTGTATATACTGTTGAGGCGCACAGACACAGTAGCAACCCTCGCTCCTCACATATGGAACAGCATTGACAGGATTATAATTAATGGAAAATCGGGGACCCAAGGTGAATTCGCAAGTTAACTTCGTAAAGCTGAATTTGGAAACAAAACCCATACAGTGCGGTAATGTTTGGTTAAAGTGTCCATAACCCAACGTGTCTCATTTGCAACAACTCTAGGAGTGTGTTAGCTAACATTTCATGATACAAAGACAGACTGCAAGACATAAAAACAATAAACACTGACAGTCTGTCAGTTTAAAATTAGAGGAGTTTATCTCAGGCAAGTGCAGTTCTGAGATACTGTGAATGAAAGATTTAATATTTCAGCTTGGAAATTAAACAAATATTTTACCCCAAAATGTTATTCAAGAAATAATCCTAATAAACATAAATATCATGAATAAAATTTGACATATTTAAAATTTTAAGATCACAGTACAATACTGAATAAATTATAATAAATAAATAAATAAATACTGAAACAAAAAATACAACAGCACAGAACCACATTTTACAATGAAACACAATGTGATTATGATCAAATTTGTAGCCTTTGAGGTTAAATGGGATTTTTTGCTGTGCTTTTTAACTGTTTGCTGTGGTACAGTGATCAAATGCTTCCTATGTAAATTGCCTGACCATTCACAGGTGTATGGATAAATGGACTATAATTTGGCTGCGGCAGCATCATTCAAGTGTAATTACATTAATATTTAGCTTTAATCATAATTTAATTTTCCCCCCTTAGATTTTTCCAATTGCTTTCTTAAAATAAAAAGTAAAAAATAGTAAAAAAGAAAAAGAAAACCATCCTCAACAATGTGTGACAGTATCACATACATTGCATGTATGCTTATACAGTGTATATATTCCGTAACTTTTTGTTTTAACTCTTCATTTAAGACAGGGGTGTCCAAACTTTTTTCACTGAGGGCCACATACAGAAAAATATACAAAATGGCTAGGCCACTCAATAGAGGTGAGGTATATCGCCTTACCTCTAGTGTATTAAAGTTAGTAAAACCAATCAAATGTTGGTAAATTATGCTTGATAATTGAATATGCTTAAAGAAAAAAAAAAAAAAGCCTACATCACAGCTTTCCATTAATGGGGTTTAATTAACTTTGTTACAATAAGGTTTGGCAGCTCGTTCTTAAAACAGAAGCCTCAGATTGCTTCTTAGTCAGGATGGTGATCCCCCTTCACAGCCCTGTATAAAGGGGGAAAACAAAGGGAAAAGGGGATGTTTTTTTTTTTTCAAGCTTGTTATGCAAATCAGTTATTGGGCTTGTTCACACATTAACTAACGTTTGTTAGAAAATTTTACCGACTTTATTGACTGAATTTATCGAAAAATTGGGTTTATTAACTCATGAATACTGTGTAATATATTTTTCACTCACCTATAATGGGAACAGCAGCAGCGGGAGCAGTGATTCTGCACTTTGGACTGAAGGATGGCTGGCAGGTCAGGAGTAAGTTTGGTGGTTGAGATGTGAAGGACAGAGAAGCTGATGTTGATGCACAGGGAATTATCACACTGCATTTTGATACGTTCTAACTGCAGACTGTCTTCCACATCTTCTGCATCCATCAAAGGAAGTTGAGAACAGCCTGATTTCTTTCTCAATGATAGAATTCAGACAGCGCTTCCAAAATGTTTCTGTCATGAGAGATGTGATCAAAGACACATTTTTCCCCTTTTTAGAAAAAAGGTTGGCCTTTGGAAAAGCAAATTTGATTTCGGACAGCGTGGGGAAAGTGTGCAACATTAAAGTTGCGTAGTTGTGTCTAGAAGAGACGGAGCTTCACAAAGAATGCCCTTATGTGCGCACAAAGTTGTGGTATAAGCTTGTCTTTGCCTTGTAGGCTCTTGTTCAGTGTGTTCAGATGATCAGTAAAATCAATTAAAAATGCTAGGTCTGCCAACCATAGAGGGTCACTCAGCTCATGAAGAGGTCGGTCCTTTCCTTTCAAAAACTGGTTAATTTCTGATCTCAGGGAATACAATTAAATTGAAATTCTCCATTGTAGAGCCCTCATTCTCAAATTATGTTGAACATTTTCACAACATCATCACATTGCCAAGCTGGACTGTCTTGGCACAGAGGGCTTCTTGGTGGATGATACAGTGCATTTTAACAGCCTCACCTCCACTTTCTTGCACCTTGGCGCACACCATAGAGGCCATTCCTTTCCGCCTTCCTTTCATAGCTGGAGCCCCATCTGTTGTAATTCCACACAGCTTGTCCCATTTAAATGAAAATAAATAGTCAAATTTAGAATTTACTGCGGACCAATTAAAAATGGACCACAGGCCGCAGTTTGCTGTAGATTGGACACCCCTGATTTAAGATGGCATTTTAAATGTTTCCCCCAAATTTAGCCTGACATATTTGGTGTATGTGAACACGTTAAAATAATATAAATCAAAATTATTATTATTATTATTATTATTATTATTATCATCGCGCCTTTCTAGAAACCCAAGGATGCTTTACAAAGAGGACCCAACACATTGGTGTGGGAAAAGATTAGTTGAGGTCATAAGCCTTGGTAAACAGGTGGTGCTTAAGATTAGTTTTGAAGGAGTCCAGGGATGAATTATTTCTGATATGAGCAGGGAGAGAGTTCCAGAGGGTGGGGACTGCAACACTGAAGGCTCTGTCACCAAAAGTTCGGAGCCTGGTGCGGGGGGTGGATAGCGGACCAGTTTCTGAGGAACGGAGTGACTGGGCAGGAGGATAAGGGTGGAGAAAGTTGGTTAGGAACTGGGGGGCGAAGTCATGGAGGGATTTGTATGTGAGCAGGAGGAGTTTGTAAGTGATGCGAGACTTGAAGCCAATGAAGGTGGATCAGTGTCGGGGTGATGTGCTGCTAGAGCTTAGTGCGGGTCAGAACCCTGGCAGCAGAGTTTTGTACGTACTGGAGCCTGTACAGGACTCCATTACAGTAGTCAAGACGGGAGGTGATGAAGGTGTGAATGAGGGTTTTAGCAACGGAGTCAGGGAGTGATGACCGGAGTCTAGAGATGTTTCTGAGATGGTAAAAAGCTGTTTTGGTGACCGATGTAATGATTGAAATGAGAGGGCTAAGTCCAAGATGACACCTAGGTTGCGGACCTCGGAGGACGGTCAGATGGAGCTACCAGCCACGTTAAAGCGGAGATCTCCAACCTTCCGGAGCAGTGCCTTTGGAGCCACAACCATGAGCTCGGTTTTTGCTGCTGTTTAGTTTTAGAAAGTTTGTAATATTGTGCAGACAGGTGAGTTGATGGTTTGGTGCTGAAGTACAGTTGGGTGTCGTCGGCGTATGAGTGGAAGTTGAGACCATGGTTGCGGATAATCTGACCGAGGGGAGCATGTAGATGGTGAAGAGGAGGGGGCCAAGCACAGAGCCTTGAGGCATGCCTTGGTTGATGGGGACTGGGGAGGAACTGGAGTTGTTGATGGTGATGAACTGTTTTCTATTGGCGAGATGGGAGTGGAACCAGGTGAGAGCTGTACCGATGAGACCAAGATCAGATAGGCGGTTTAGAAGGATGGAGTGGGAGACTGTGTCGAAAGCTGCAGACAGGTCAAGGAGGATGAAAATGGAGATGTGGCCGGATTCAGCTGCGATGAGGAGGTCGTTGGGAATTTTGATGAGGGCAGTCTTAGTACTGTGATGGGAAATTAATCTGGATTTAAATGGTTCGTAGAGCTCATGGTTGGACAGATGTTGATGGAGCTGGGCGGCTACTGCTCTTTCCAGGAACTTATTTAGGAAGGGAAGGTTGGAGGTCGGCTGGTAGTTGCTAAAGTCCTCCGGGTCCGAACCTGGCTTCTTGAGGATGGGGGTGACGGAGGCAGTTTTGAAGATTGAGGGGACAGTGGCAGATTCCAGGGAGGTGTTGATGATGTTGACCATGGTGGGGCAGAGGGCAGGAAGACATGACTTAACCAGAGCCGTGGGCATGGGGTCCAGGGAGCAGGTGGCCTTTCTGACAAGCTCAGTCACTTGAGGGGCATCTATAGGGGCGAAGGAGGAAAGGTGGGGCTGAGGCAGGTGTGCAGTGGAGGGAGCAGTGACCGTTTGCGGAGATGCATGTGGAGGGGTTGGGGGAGACACCAGAAGCTGTGTATAAATGGTGTCGACCTCAGCCTGGAAAAAGTCCTGGAACTTGGTGCAGCGGTTAGGGGCACCCGGTGGTTGAGGGGGGTTGATGGGGAGAAGCAGGCGAATGATGGTGGAGAAGAGCAGTCTTGTGGTTTTGTTAGGTGGTTTTGCTGGTTTCTAATGAGAGTAGAGTAATATTGTGACGTGGTTATTGAGAGAGCTTCCTTATAGAAACTGATGTGGTCTTTATAGGGCTCCAGATGGACAGTGAGGCCAGATCTTTTATAGAGCCTCTCCAGTCGACGCCCAGAGGACTTCATGGAGCGGAGTTCAGTGGTGAACCAGGGAGGAGGGTGAAGGAGGCAGTCCGGGATTTAAGGGGGCGAGAGAGTCCAGGCTGAGGGAAAGAGCAGTGTTAAAGTGAGCTACCAGGCCATCAGCCATGGTGTTGGGGGGATCAGAGGCCAGATGGGTGGCTAACAGGCTGGTTAAAGCCGGTGTGCTCACTGCATTGATGTAGGTGATTGTAGGTGAAGGTGTGTTTAGTGCGTAGCCTGGGCAGGGGGACAGAGATGGTGAAGAGGAAAGCAAGATGGTCAGAGATGGCTAGATCCAGGCACTGTAGATGTGAGGGGGTTGAACCAGTGGAGCATATCAGATCAAGCATGTGACCTTTGGCATGGGTGGGACCTTGGACATGCTGTGAGATGTTGAAACAGTCCAGTAGTGACAAGAAGTCTGAGGTAAAAATGCAGTTGGGGGAGTCCACATGGATGTTGAAATCACCAATGAGGAGTGTAGAAGGGGACCTGGAGCAGACAGAGGTGAGAATCTCAGAGAGCTTGCACAGGAATGTAGTGGAGGCTTTGGGGAACGAAGAATTTAAAATCAAAATGTTGTTGTTTTAAAAAGTACTGTGGATTGACCAGAAAATACAAGGTTGTGATGATGGAGCCACTGGTGTGTTTGACTTGTGTATTGAAATATTTTTTGAAGAGAGTTTTTTGCAAATTTCTCCATTGTGGGGCAAATAAAGAATTATCTTATTATCCTATCTAGGATGACGGTAGTCTAGTGGTCTAGTAGTCAGTACTACTAGATCGTAAGTTCAATACCAGGCTGCCACCATTGTGCTCCTGAGCAAGGCACTTAAACCTGTGTTGCTCCAGGGGACTGTCCCTGTGGTAGTTCAATGTAAGTCACTCTGGATAAGAGCATCTGCTAAATGACCTGGAATGTAATCTTAACCTTGTTTACTGAGGTTCATGTGTGTCCCATTTATTATGCTAATTAGGATGTGTGGTCCCCAATCCGTGGTTGGCTGCAGCGCTGCTGCTCCCCTCCCACCTGAGGAAGACAGACGTGGATTGGAGGATACCGGTTCCGGCTCTCCAATCAGAGGCGCACGGTGTGGACCAGGACCTACAACTACCTGGCCTGCTCGACAGTCGGGGGTGGCTGGGGTTGCTACTGTTGCTGCGGTTGCTACTGTTGCTGCTAGATGTATATGTGACAACCTTAGAGTGACTTGGTTCACTGTCTGTGTACAGCACGATAGGTGCTTAGGTGTGTTTTCTGTCATTATTCTACCTTGTGTGTTTTATAAGTATTTAGTTTCACCCCATTGTTCAAGAGGTGTCTTGATTGGGTTTGTTTTCGTTTGTTTGGCTGAAATGCCATATATGCTCTTCTGTTAAGAGCCCTCCTTTTGTTTTTTGAGTGCGTAACTCCTTTTAGTTGTCCATTTTTATCTTTACTGTAAATAAATAGCTTTGTTAACCAACACCATCTGGTTTTATGTTGCTTCCTTTTCCCTTCTCGAGCCGGGTCGTAACATAAATGGGGGCTCATCCAGGATAATTAATAGATTCCCGGAGCCAAAGTTATTGATTGATAGTTGGATTGATGGAAATAGGAAAATAAAAAAGAGCAACCAATTATTGTCTTTACGCTTAGTGGACATGTCGCTATTTGACGTCGAGTCCTTTGTGGCTCATCCTTCTGTGGAGCAAATTGATAAATGCCGTAAAGATGATTTATGTCAAATTGCCAACTACTTTCGTATCACTTATCCCAAACAGATGCTTAAGAGAGAGCTTAAAGCGCTCATGGTGAGTGAATTGGTAGAACGGGGGATGATTGTGTTGCCAGTTCGGGCAGAGCTTGCTGTGCTCGATGGCACCCTGAGTGACCAAAAGTTTGAGGGAGAACCTCAACGTGCTCGAGCGGTTGAAGACGGGAATAGTGAGGTGGACGGTCGGATGAAAACTCCATTCACGTTGCCTTGCTATGAGCCTCTTTCTACCGTCAGTACCGGGTCCAGAGACGAGGCTCGACTGAAAGTACGCATTGCCCGTCTCCAAATGGAAGCCCAGGAAAAAGCACTGAACAGACAGCATCAGCTTGAAATTAGGAAGCTGGAAATTGAAGCCGACAAAGTCGTAAGGCTGCGTCAGCTGGAGCTCGAGTCGCAGATGCACGATTCAAAGGCGTCTGCTGGTGACGCAGGTACGTCCCCTACCTCCACCTCGTCACTACCCTGCAGTGCATTTGACATAAGTAAACACATTGTTTTAGTGCCTACATTCCGTGAAGCGGAGGTAGATTCATATTTTGGTGCATTTGAGCGCATTGCATCAGCTTTGCAGTGGCCGCCGGAAGTCTGGCCTCTTTTGGTACAGTGTAAAATTCATGGCAAAGCCCAAGAAGCTGTTGCTGCCCTTTCTTTGGAGGATAGCCTGAAATATGAATCAGTTAAAGAGCCTATTCTGCGCGCTTATGAATTGGTTCCTGAAGCGTACAGACCAAGTTTCGGAATCACAAAAAAGCTCCAAATCAGACGTAGGCTGAGTTCGCCAGGGAAAAGGGAACCTTGTTTGACAAGTGGAGTACCTCATGTAAAGTGGACAACTACAATTCTCTGCGAGAGTTGCTTTTGTTGGAGGAATTCAAGAAATATTTGTCTGATCGCATTGTTGTGTATTTGAATGAACAGAAAGTTAATTCACTTTCCTCTGCTGCAGTGTTAGTCGATGAGTATGTGCTGACTCACAAGGCTGTTTTCACGTCAGCCTCTGCTGAGAAGTCTCGTTATGCTCCGGCCCTGCAGCCTAACCTGCCACAGTTACAGAGTAGCCGAAGGGAGGAAAAGGAGTGTTGTCATAAACCTGGACATGTCATTGCTAACTGTCTGACCCTTAAACGCAAAGAGCAACAGCAAACTGCGCAGAGTGTATTACCGCCAAAGGGCATCGGATTAATTAAAACGGAACCGTGCCCAGAGATTGGTAGTAGTGACAGTTTTGATGACTGCTTCAAGCCGTTTGTTTTCGACGGCTTTGTGTCGTTAACTGGCAAGGCTGCTGATCAGTGTGCGGTGCGTATTTTGAGAGACACCAGTGGTTCTCAGTCTGTGATCGTCGCATCTGTGTTGCCATTTTCCGAACAGTCTGCCTGCGGTTATGGCTCGGTTTTTTACGCGGCATTGAAATGGGTTACGTTCCCAGACCGGTACACCGCGTCCACGTACAGTCCAAATTAATTAGTGGTTTCTTCCCTGTCGCTGTTTGTCCCGCATTACCAATTAAAGGTATTGTATTTCTGATGGGTAATGACATCGCTGGTGGCAAAGTGACTCCGTCTGCAGGGTCACCTGAGGTAATACAGCCACACTCTGATGTGTTCCTTATTTGTGTAGTCACTCATGCACGGGCGCGTAAAAATTATGATGTGACTTTGTCTGATAGTGTGCTTATGCCAGTTTTTTGAAGGAGACTGAGATTGCAGATGCATCTCTTGACGAAACAGAGGCTGAGCCTGTGTGTCCTGTCAGCCCTACCGCGCCTTCAGTTTGCCCGACATGACAGTTTGTCATGAAACTGTACCATTCTGGAGAGGCGCCCAAAACCAGTCTGCCAACGTCAGAACACGCCGAAACAGTTGCTGTTCAGGGCAGCTCCGCGTTGATTGTGGTGGAAAACCTTGAAATGTCTGACGATTTGAAAATGCGGTCTTGTTTACAGCAAGGTCTTCTGGCGCCGCTCGAGTGGCAGCCTGTTACAGCAGCTCCTACTCACCGCTGAGTAGTTTCGTTATATTTCTTATTTAAAGTACTTTTTTTTCTGCACTACTCTTGTCTGTTAACCGCTTAAGTTATTGGTGAACCATGGACACCAAACTTGCTCTTTCTACACTGGTTCTACTACTACTTCTGTTTACATCTGTGTAACGGTGTGACGGTTTTCATCTGTTACGGGCGGACAGGACGAAAGAGAGCGGTAAGAGGAAAGGAGGAGGGCTGGCTGTGTTTGTGAACGATAGATGGTGTAACCCTGGGCACACCACTATTAAGAAACAAGTCTGCAATAAGGACGTTGAGCTGCTAGTCGCTAGCATGAGGCCATACTACCTGCCGCGGGAATTCTCGCATGTTATCGCGATAACAGCGTACATTCCCCCGTCTGCTAGCGCCGATGCAGCCTGTGACATCATAAACTCCACTATTAGCAGGCTGCAGACACAGCATCCAAATGCCCTCCTCCTGATCTCTGGAGACTTTAACCATGCCTCTCTCTCTGCCACTCTGCCCACATTCACCCAGTATGTCACCTGCTCCACCAGAGACAAGAAAACACTGGATTTACTGTGCGCCAACACCAAGGAGGCATACAGCTCATCACCTCTACCTCCCCTGGGAAGATCCGACCACAACCTTGTACACCTACTGCCTGTGTACAAACCTCTTGTGTACAGGCAGCCGGTGACCACACGCACTGTGAAGAGATGGTCTGAGGAGTCTGAAGAGGCCCTAAAAGACTGTTTCGAGACTACTGCGTGGGATGTGCTCGTAGACCCTCATGGGGAGGACATTAACAGCCTCACAGACTGTATTACGGACTATATAAACTTCTGTGTGGAGAACGTCGTACCCACCAGGACTGTACGATGTTTTGCCAACAACAAACCCTGGATTAATCCTGACATAAAGGCACTGCTCAAAGAAAAAAAGAGGGCTTTTAGGTCAGGCAATAAGGACGAGTTGAGGATTGTACAGAGGGAGCTGAGGTGGAAGATTAGGGAGGGTAAGAACAGCTACAGGAAAAAGATGGAGGAGCAGCTGCAGCAGAGGGATGTCAGCGGAGTCTGGAGAGGCCTAAAAACCATCTCTGGGTTCAAGGAACCAGACTCCCAGCAGCCCAAGGGGGTCATAAAGTGGGTGAATGACTTGAACATTTTCTTCAACAGATTTGATCAGTCAGGCACCCCTCCCCCGGCCCATTCCCACCTGCTGCAACCCCTACTGTCTGTATCACCAGGATACGACCCTGTTACCTCCCCCATCGCCACCTCCACCTACCCTCCTACCTCAACCCTTAGCCACCAGTCACCCTACACACCTACTCTGTCTCCTGCCACACCCCCCACCCCCACACCTGCTACCTGCACTTTGTCGCTCACGACGAACCAAGTGAGGAGGGAGCTCAAGAGGTGTAAGGTGAGAAAGGCTGCGGGCCCAGATGGCATCAGCTCAAGGCTCCTCAAATCCTGCGCAGACCAGCTGTGTGGGATAGTGGAACTACTCTTCAACCTGAGCCTGAAACAAGGCAGGGTACCACAGCTGTGGAAAACATCTTGTGTGGTACCTGTGCCAAAGACGCCTCGTCCCAAGGACTTCAACAGCTACAGGCCGGTGGCGCTAACATCGCAGCTGATGAAGACCCTGGAGAGGTTGGTCCTTGGATATCTTCGGCCCCTTGTGAGACCATCAATGGACCCGCTACAGTTCGCCTATCAGCCTGGCACTGGGGTGGATGACGCTGTCATCTACCTCATACAGAGATCTCTCTCACCTGGAGAGGGCTGGGAGCACTGTGAGAATCATGTTCTTTGATTTCTCCAATGCCTTCAACACCATCCAGCCCCTGCTCCTGGGAGACAAGCTGCAGCGCTCAGGGGTGGACCACCACCTCACCACCTGGATCCTGGACTACCTCACCAATCGTCCACAGTACGTGAGGACCCGGGAGTGTCAGTCAGACACAATTGTCAGCGGCACGGGGGCCCCCCAGGGAACGGTTCTGGCGCCGTTTCTCTTTATCGTCTACACCGCAGACTTCACCCAAAATACGGAAAAATGTCACCTGCAGAAGTTCTCCGACGACTCTGCTATTGTTGGCCTCATCTCTGATGGGGACGACAAGGAGTACAGGGAACTTACCCAGGATTTTGCTCTCTGGTGCCAGAAGAACCTTCTCCAGCTCAACTCAGGGAAGACCAAGGAGCTGGTGGTGGACTTCAGAAGGCGCAAACACTCTCCACCCTCACCAGTGAACATCCAGGGAACGGACATTGAGATTGTAAAATCTTACAAGTATCTGGGTGTTCGCCTGAACAATAAACTGGACTGGTCAGACAATTCAACGGCTCTGTACAAGAAAGGACAGAGCCGACTCTACCTGCTGAGGAGACTGAGGTCGTTTGGAGTGCAGGAGGCACTCCTGAGGACCTTCTTTGACTCTGTGGTGGCTTCAGCCATCTTTTATGGAGTGGTCTGCTGGGGCAGCGGCATCGCTGCTGCTGACAGGAAGAGACTTAACAAACTGGTAAAGAAGGCCAGCTCTGTCCTGGGAGCCCTCTGGACACTGTGGAGGTGGTGGGAGACAGGAGAATGATGGCCAAGCTGTCATCCCTGTTGGACAACATGTCCCACCCCCTCCAGGACACTTTGTCCGCACTGAACAGCTCCATCGTTGACAGGCTGCTTCACCCGCGGTGTCACACGGAGAGATACCGCTGGTCCTTCCTTCCTGCAGCAGTCAGACTTTACAATCACCACGGCCCCTGGTAGACCACCACACATTCAATGTAACACCACTGTTCCTCCGCTCATGTGCAATACACCCCGTTACTATTTATTACTATTCTTACTGTGCCTACTTACTTACCTTACTGTGCAATACAAACCTCGTGCTGTACGAATGTGCAATATTGTGTATTATTGTTACCACTGGCTGCTAGAGTTTTACGCTCACTGTTCACTTACTGTATTACTTACCACTTACTTGTTATTGTGTTTTTTTGTACTTATATCTTGTACTTATACATTCGTACTTAACCTTTATCTGCACTGTCCCTTTGCTGCTGTAGCGCTGTAAATTTCGCTGTGGGACGAATAAAGGTTTTCTGATTCTGATTCTGATTCTGAAGGTGCCCGTTTGCCTAACTCTGAGATATTGGTAGAGTTACCTTCGCGGTTGCCTCACCTGTCCGATGGGCAGCGGGCTGACGTAGTGGCTTTAGTAGCTAGTTTTCCTTGTCTTTTTAATGATGTCCCGACTTGAACAACTGTGTTTCAACATGACATCGATGTTAAGGATGCAAAGTCTAGCAGCATCCATACAGGGTTAATCCTAAAGGGTTAATGATGAAAGATGAAGCAAAGTGTCTTTTAGAAAATGGTTTAGCCATCTAGCGTGTCTTTTAGAGGCTAAATCTGACAGATCTCCTCGAGTCATAACCGATTTTTGGAGAGTGAATGCGGTTACGGTTCCAGACTCCTATCCGTTGCCTCGGATGGAGGACTGTATTGATAACTTGGGCTCTGCTAAGTATGTCAGTAAATTGGATCTGCTCAAAGGATATTGGCAGGTACCATTAACTGACCGCGCCTACAAAATATCTGCATTTGTAACTCCGGATCACTTCTTGCAGTACACGGTCATGGCTTTTGGCATGTGCAACGCACCGGCTACCTTTCAGAGGTTGGTAGACGTGGTGTTGGCTGGTGTGAGTAACTGTAACGCCTATTTAGATGATCTCATTGTGTACGCCACCACTTGGGAGGAGCACATGCAGATCCTCAAGCAGGTATTCACTCGCCGGCGTGTCCCTTACGTTAAACCTACCGAAATGTGAGTTTGGGATAGCCACTGTCACCTATTTAGGCAAACAGGTAGCCCCGTTGAGGCTAAAGTAGTCGCTATCTCAGACTGTCCTGTTCCCCTCCCTAGCAGTGCCCTTCGTAGATTTTTAGGTATGGTAGGCTATTACAGGATGTTTTGTCGGAACTTTTCTACTGTTGTTAACCGACTTAATCAGTCCTAAGGTGGACTTCGTATGGACCCCTGAGTGCCAGCATGCTTTTGAGAGTGTGAAGTCCCTCTTATTTCTCACGCAAGTTTAGCCGGCACCAGGTTGTATACTCCACAATTGAAAAAGAGAATCTTGCTTTGTTATTGGCACTCCAGCATTTTGAAGTGTATGTTGGTTCCAGTTCGTTACCAGTTTTAGTCTTCACGGATCATAACCCACTCGTCTTCCTAGCCCGCATGTATAACCACAACCAGCGACTTTTGCGGGGGGCTCTGATTGTGCAAGATTTTAACTAGAAATTCGCCACAAGAAGGGCTCAGAAAATGTGTTGGCTGATGCTTTGTCGAGGTTTTATAATGACATTGTGTCTAGCTGTTGGGTCACAAAACCTAACAGTTTGTGTTTTAAGGTGGGGAGTGTTATGGCTGATGCCGTTGGCCTTACTACTCTTCTTGTAGTTTGTGTGTGTCCCAATTTATTATGTTAATTAGGATGTGTGGTCCCCAATCCGTGGTTGGCTGCTGCTCCCCTCCCACCTGAGGAAGACAGATGTGGATTGGAGGATACCGGTTCCGGCTCTCCAATCAGAGGCGCACGGTGTGGACGAGGACCTACAACTACCTGGCCTGTACAGTCGGGAGTGGCTGGGGTTACTACTGTTGCTACGGTTGCTGCTAGATGTATATGTGACAACCTTAGAGTGACTTGGTTCACTGTCTGTGTACAGCACGATAGGTGCTTAGGTGCGTTTTCTGTCATTATTCTACCTTGTGTGTTTTATAAGTATTTAGTTTCACCCCATTGTTCAAGAGGTGTCTTGATTGGGTTTGTTTTCGTTTGTTTGGCTGAAATGCCATATATGCTCTTCTGTTAAGAGCCCTCCTTTTGTTTTTTGAGTGCGTAACTCCTTTTAGTTGTCCATTTTTATCTTTACTGTAAATAAATAGCTTTGTTAACCAATACCATCTGGTTTTATGTTACTTCCTTTTCCCTTCTCGAGCCGGGTCGCAACAGGGTCCTTGGACATGCTGTGAGACGTTGAAACAGTCCAGTAGTGACAAGAAGTCTGAGGTAAAAGTACAGTTGGGGGAGTCCACATGGATGTTGAAATCACCAATGAGGAGTGTAGAAGGGGACCTAGAGCAGACAGAGGTGAGAATCTCAGAGAGCTTGCACAGGAATGTAGTGGAGGCTTTGGGGAACGAAGAATTTAAAATCAAAATGTTGTCGTTTTAAAAAGTACTGTGGATTGACCAGAAAATACAAGGTTGTGATGATGGAGCCACTGTTGTGTTTGACTTGTGTATTAAAATATTTTTTGAAGAGTTTTTTAGCAAATTTCTCCATTGTGGGACAAATAGAATTATCTTACTATCCTATCTAGGATGACGGTAGTCTAGTGGTCTAGTAGTCAGTACTACTAGATTGTAAGTTCAATACCAGGCTGCCACCATTGTGCTCCTGAGCAAGGCACTTAAACCTGTGTTGCTCCAGGGGACTGTCCCTGTAGTTAGTTCAATGTAAGTCACTGGATAAGAGCATCTGCTAAATGACCTGGAATGTAATCTTAACCTTTTCGGGCAGCCACTGGTAACCAGTGAAGGAGGAGTTGTGTAGTGTGGGAGAACTTCGGGAGGTTGAAAACCAGTAGGGCTGCAGCATTCTAGATGAGCTGTAGAGGTCGGATGGCACATGTAGCCAGGAGGGAGTTGCAGTAGTCAAGACGTGAGATAACACATGACCTCCTAAACACAATTTTCTTCCTGATTCCCAAAACTCTGGTGGTTACAGAGTTGCCCATCCCATTCCCAAGGTTGTGTAATTTACTTAGTCCCTGCAGTACTTCAGATCCAACTCCATTGTTAAAGGAACTTCACTGATTTTAAACATCAATGTGTGTTTCAAGGTGTTGGGGAGTACACTGCATACATACAAAAGTCATTTAAAACCAGATTGTAATTTGTAAAATAGTAATACTGATGCACCTCTCTATAAATTATAAGCAATGCACAAATTGCAGAAAGTGGAAATTGATACGATGCACTTTAATTTATGCACACCATCCCTCCATACCTTTGTTTTAAACACACACACACACACACACACACACACACACACACACACACACACACACACACACACACACACACACACACACACACACACACAC
>CALSBV010011558.1:9318-19822 GCA_943590825.1 Bovichtus diacanthus
CCCCCCCCCCCCCCCCCCCCCCCTCGATTGCCACCGAAATCATCAAAGCTACACCCACCACCTCCATCACGGCATCATCCTACCTCTCCCCAGCCTGACAAGGTTGTATGTGTACAAAAGGCAGCAAGCTCTAATTGATATGTGCTGGGTCCAGCCTGCAAGGCTAATGGCACTCATGACTCTTTTCAGGACAAGCCAGGGCCCTGCTTACCGATAGCTGCCCCTATTTCTGACTTGATAGGCAATAGAAAAATAATGGTCTGCTAAGAATAATCTGCTAAGAAACAGGAAGCGCTCAACGGTTTGTACAAATTTAGCATCTATTCCTCATCAGCCACAACCTATCAGAAACAATTAGCAATGAGTCGCATACGGTAAGCACGTCATTTACGGTTAAATCCTTTGTGTCTGTGTTGTTGGTAGCGTACTTGAGTTGCTCTTGCTTAACTCAGTTACTGTTGTTATATTCTTGGTCACAGCGGCTAACTACCTGTCGTATATCTTAAACCACTAGTGCTTCTTTAGCACTTATAACTCTCTCCTTCACTTTCTTTTCTTAGCGACTCTTTCGCTAAATGCACAGTTGTTTACACTCCTTCCGGCTCTGTTAGCGTTAGCTTAGCAGCTAGTGATGCCGTCTTGCTCTTCCTTTTCACGTCTTTCCTGCTCAGTGTGTTTCATGTTTAGCTATTCCTCTGCCTCCTTTAGAGATAATGGTACATGTATTAAATGTAGTTTATATTCAGGGTTGGAGATGAGTTTTTGAGGGTTAGAAGCGTGGCTCCGCACCATGGAAGGTAAACTAGCTACTGTAGCTGTAAGCAAGCCCCCTGTAGCCGGCGCGGGCCGACCAGAGCTAGCTCCTGTTAGCTGTCCCCCGGCGGGGCCTGAGCAGCCGGGAGACTGGGTGACTGTCCGTGGGAAGTGTAAGCAGAAGCCGACAGTTCACCACCAACCGCTTACTGTTTCTAACAGGTTCTCCCCACTCAGCGACACACCCGCTGAGAAGCCAACTCTGGTTATTGGTAGCTCAATTATGAGGTACGTGAGGCTTTCGACACCAGCGACAATAGTCACGTGCATCCCGGGGGCCAGAGCGGGCAACATAGAAGCATATTTAAAACTGTTGGCTAAGGCTAAACCTAAATACAGTAAGATTGTTATCCACGTCGGCGGTAATGACACCCGATTGCGTCAATCAGAGTGCACTAAAATTAACGTTGAGTCAGTGTGTAGTTTTGCGAAGACAATGTCAGACTCCGTAGTTTTCTCTGGTCCCCTGCCAAATCTAACGAGTGACGACATGTTTAGCCGCATGTCATCATTCCGTCGCTGGCTATAACGGTGGTGTCCAGATAATGACGTGGGCTTCGTAGATAATTGGCGGACTTTCTGGGGAACTCCTGGTCTCATTAGGAGTGCAGCATTCATCCTACTTTGGAAGGAGCAGATCTCATATCTAGTAATATTAGTGCATTTATTAGTGGACCTAATCCATGAGTTGAGGCCAGGAGTCAGAGTTGCAGTCTTACACACTTCTCTGTGCTCAATCCTAAACCTAAACTAAACTATAGCTCTTTTGAAAGCCTTGCTCTTACGCTTTCAAACCAAACTTGGAAAACAATAAAGCCAATCTTATTTGTTATAGTGTACCGCCCTCCTGGTCCGTATTCTGATTTTCTATCCGAATTCTCAGAATTTTTATGAAGGTTAGTCCTGAAAACAGATAAAGTAATTATTGTAGGTGACTTTAATATTCATGCGGACGTCGATAATAACAGCCTTAATATTGCGTTTATCTCATTATTAGATTCAATTGGGTTCAGTCAGAATGTACATGAACCAACTCACTGATTAAACCACACTCTGGACCTTGTTCTGGCATATGGTGTTGAAATTGAACATTTGTCCACAAAATCCTCTTTTATCAGACCATTTTCTAATAACTTTTGAAGTCCTGCTACTAGACTGCAAGCCACTAAGCAAAATATCGTACGCTCGATGTCTATCTGATAGTGCTGTAGCTAAATTTAAGGAAGTGATTCCATCGACACTTGGTTCATGTAACGGAGGAGTCCTGTGATAACTTTAGTCCCTCCCAAATTAATCATTTTGTTGATAGTGGTGCAGCCTCACTGCGAATGACACTCAACTCTGTTTAATTATCTTCTTTTTTAGAGGAACGACAGAGAAAGCAAGCTCCGTGGCTTAACCCACAAACCCGCAAACTAAAACTAAAGTCAAGAAAACTTGAGAGGAAATGGCGATCTACCAAATTGGAAGAATCTCGTTTAGTCTGGCTAGATAATCTTAAAACATATAAGAAGGCTCTCCATAAGGCCAGAGCAGCTTTTTACTCTTCATTAATAGAAGAAAGTAAGAACAACCCCAGGTTTCTTTTCACCACTGTAGCCAGGCTGACAGAGAGCCACAGCTCTACTGAGCCTTCTATTCCCTTATTGCTCAGTAGTGACGACTTCATGAGCTTTTTTAACCATAAAATTCTAAATATTAGAGACCAAATTAATCAAATAAGTCTCCTCTCCTCAATTGGTAATGATTTAGCTTCTAAAACAGGAACCTTAAAAAGAACTGTAACACCTGAAATATATCTAGACTGCTTTTCTCCGATCGATCTTAACCAACTAAATTCAACAATTTCGTCGTCTAAACCATCAACCTGTCTCTTAGACCCGATTCCAACCAAGTTGCTTAAAGAAGTTTTACCCTTAATTAACATCTTGTTCTTAAATATGATAAACCTGTCTAAATGATTCTGGTACATAGCCAGATAATAGAAAGTAGCTGTAATAAAACCTCTTCTTGCCCAGCCCAGTCTTGATCCAGAGGTTTTAACCAACTATAGGCCAATATCTAACCTTCCATTTCTCACTAAAATTCTTGAGAAAGCAGATTTTCTACATAACAATACTTTAAATCCAGATTGTCTCTGTGCTATGATGAACTCTATTTGAGGTTTGTCAGAGACATGACAGAGCACTGGTGAAAGTTACCAATGACCTTCTATTGGCATCAAACAAAGAACTTGTCTCTGTTCTTGTCTTGTTAGACCTCAGTGCTGCTTTTGACACTGTTGACCATCACATTTTGATGCAGAGACTGGAACATTTCATTGGCATAGCAGGAACCGCACTGAGCTGGTTTAAGTCCTATTTATCTGAACAATCTCAATTTGTACGCGTTAACGATGAATCCTCCATGCAAACCAAAGTCAGTCATGGTGTCCCGCAAGGTTCTGTACTTGGACCTATTCTATTCACCTTATATATGCTTCCTTTAGGCAATATTATAAGGAACCACTCCATAAACTTTCATTGTTATGCGGATGATACCCAATTATATCTATCAATCAAGCCAGATGAAACCAATCAATTATCTAAACTTCAAGCATGTCTTCAAGACATAAAAAATTGGATGTCCTTCAACTATTTGATATTGAACACCGACAAAACAGAAGTTATTGTACTTGGCCCCAAACGCCTCCAAAACGTATTGTCTAATGACATAGTAACTCTGGATGGCATTAACTTGGCCTCCAGCACCACCGTAAGGAATCTCGGCGTTATCTTTGATCAGGATATGTCTTAACTCCCACTTAAAACAAATTTCAAGGTCTGCCTTTTTTCATCTGCGTAACATTGCAAAAATAAGGCACATCCTGTCTCAAAAAGATACAGAAAAACTAGTCCATGCATTTGTTACTTCAAGGCTGGACTACTGCAGCTCCTTATTATCTGGTTGTCCCAAAAAATCCCTTAAGCCTCTTCAGTTGATTCAAAATGCTGCGGCACGAGTATTGACAAGAACTAGGAAACAAGATCATAGTACTCCTATATTAGCTGCTTTGCACTGGCTCCTGGTAAAATACAGAATAGAATTCAAAATCCTTCTCCTGACCTATGTAGAAGTGTGATTATTACATCTAGCTAGTTTTACATATGCTCACTGAAGAACCATTATTAATAAGTTTGCTCATACCTAAAATTGTGAATGAAATGCTGCTGTTACTAAAAAGGTCTGAAATATGGAGACATTGAAAGGTTTACAGAAATGCGCATTATAGTCAATAGACTGAAGGAAATGTTTTTAGTCTCATATAGCTTTTATATTTTATATTCTTTTTTATATATCTTTTATGTGTGAATTCATGTAACCAAATGACAAAAGTACTAGTGGAAACTGTTGTATAAAAAGGTGCACATAGTCTTGTGTGAATAGGGAGGATACAAGATAAAGCTACAAATCAAGGTCACAACAGCATGATGAGCCTACTGTCAAAGGAGGGACTCGTGTTGCCAAGAGGCGTGGACACGCCTGTGCACCAACCAGAAACCAACAAAGAAGATCATGTTACATAGTTAATGTTTACTAACCAATGAGTGAGAGGCAGCGCCTCGAACAAAAAATGTATATCACTTTGCACAAAACTGGAATTGGGGGTTCTGAAACAAGCAAGAGACAACTAACTACATCGCTCTGCTTTGTGGACTGTGAACCGCAACTTTCAGAAACCTCGGCCGAGATATACTCTCATCACAACTTTATACTAAACAAAACAACTTTAATATAACCTCATTCGACCAGAAGTCCTTACTGCTTTTCTTCAAGATTTTGAACACGACACCTACAAAGTGATTAATGGTCAGGCTCCAGTTTATCTTAAAGATCTCATAGTACCTTGTAAACCAACTCTAGCATTGCACTCCCAGAGTGCAGGGTTATTTGTGGTTCCTAGAGTTTCTAAAAGTACAATGGGAGCCAGGGCCTTCAGCTATCAAGCTCCTCTACTGTGGAACTAGCTCCCAGTCTGTGTTCGGGAGGCAGACACCCTCTCCACATTTAAGATCAGGCTAAAGACTTTCCTCTTTGATAAAGCTTATAGTTAGGGCTGGCTCAGGTTTGCCTTGGACTAGCCCCTAGTTATGCTGCTATAGACTTAGACTGTCGGGGGACTCACTCCTCTCCTCCTTTCCCTATCTTTCTCGCTCTCCTCCTCTCCCTCTCTATTGATATGCATTCATGGCCCTTAAATGCATGTTACTAACTCACCATCTGGGGCATCATCCCCAGAGTTTCTGTGTCTCTCATCTTGCAGGCTGACACTATTAAAGATTACTTCTGGACCGCGAATCGTGGCTGCTCCTGTTGCCCTGGTCCTGCCTGACACCAGGAAGCCTTTATTGACATCCCCCATGATCCATCTTTTTTATATACGATCGTATAATGTTTTCTGTCGCATAGATTGTCTATGCTGTATTTTTAACTATGTTGTTTGTTCTATACACACGTCACCTAAGTTTTCAGCTCAGGGAAAACAAATGTTTATTTACGCCGCCTCGGTCCAGATCAGGTGTGTTCAGGGTGGTGGGTCTCTCTGCGCTCCTCCTCAGGATCCAGCCTACTGCAAGAGACAGACCCAGGTTACCAGCCTACTTATATTGTGTGACTGATTCTGACCAGCTGTCCGATCCCCAGCTGAGCCACTCCTGACACTCCCCCGCAGACGGCACCGTGACCACGACCCCGCAGCCACATTCCCCCCCGCCTGACTCAGGCTGTGGCTCCTCCAGCCGTGAGCCGACTCCCCCTCCCTCCGCCGAGCGTGAGAGGAAGTCCGTCATGACCATCTGGGTCCCTGGCCTGTGGACCACTCTGAAGTTAAAAGGCTGCAATGCCAGATACCACCGAGTGATCCGGGCGTTGTCATCCTTCATGCGTTGGAGCCACTGGAGCGGGGCGCGTCCCAGGAGATAATAACGCAGGGCGCCGACCGCCCACTGGTTTGCGAGGCATCCTTTTTCCACCGTGCTGTACCGCGTCTCCTGCTGAGCCAGCTTCAGACTGACGTACAGCATGGGGCGGTCGACCCCCTCCACCTCCTGGGACAACACGCCTGTAATAGCCCGCCAGCCCCATAAACCTCCTGACCTCCTTTTTCGTCTTGGGCGCAGGACAGGCTGCAATGGCTGCGGTCTTCTCTACCTGCGGCCGCACCTGTCCGCCGCCCAAGTAGTACCCCAGATACCGTACCTCCCTCCACCTCCACCCAACCGCACACTTCTTCGGGTTAGCTGTGAGCCCCGCTCTCCTCAGGGACTCGAGCACTGCCCTCACCTGCTGCATATGCAGAGTGAGGTCACAGCACCCGGTCCATGAGCCGCTGGAAGGTGGCTGGGGCTCCAAACAACCCGGACGGAAGTGTCACGAACTGGTACAAATGGCATTCTCCACCGAGTGGACCCTCTGTTATTCAGGCACTGCTGACGTCCCTGAGCCTAGAGCAAATTCTCCTGTGATAACTGTCCCAGTGAATGGAGTTTTGCTCTCAGGTCCAGCACGTATTGAATTTTATTTTTGCTGGAGCTTGGACCTTCCTCACAGTTTTCTTCAAGCAGGTCCAACACCCCCCGTGGCTTTATGTCAAACAACAATTCAAAGGGAGAAAATCCCTTGGAGGCCTGGGGAACCTCCTGCACTGCAAACAACAGAGGGTCTAACCATTTATCCCAATTACGGATGTCCTCGTTAACGAATTTATGCACCGTGTTCTTAAGCGTTTTGTTAAACCGTCTGTGTCTGGATGATAGATACTAGTCCGGATGGAGCGGACGCCCAGTAGTGCGTACAGTTCGCATAACGTGCATGACATAAAGGACGTTATATTTTGTGACTGATTACCTGATTCTGACCAGCTGTTCGATCCCCAGCTGAGCCACTCCAGACACTCCCCCGCAGACGACGCCGTGACCACAACCCCGCTGCCACAAAGGTCATTACACTGGCTTCCTGTCTCTTCAAAATAATACTGTTGGTTTATAAAAAGGTCTGAATAGTTTTGGGCCAAAATACATTTCTGATCTTCTGCCATACCATCCAGAACTCTCAGGTCGTCAGAGACGGGTCTGTTTTCTGTCCCCAGAGTCAAAACTAAACATGGAGAAGCAGCATTCAGTTTTAATGCTCTCTACATCTGGAACAAACTCCCAGAAAACTGCAGGTCCGCTGTAACTCTCACTTCTTTTAAATCAATCCCCAGTTGCTCTCCCTGAGGTTTCTTCCATTTTCCCCCCTTTAACTGTGGGGTTTCTTTTAGGGAGTTGTTCCTTGTGTGGTGCGAGGGTCTAAGGACATATGGTGTTGTATCCTGTACAGTTTGTAAAGCCCGCTGAGAAAAATAGGTAATTTGTGATATTGGGCTATATAAATAAACTCGATTTGATTTGAAAACATTCAGGGATCATGGATTTGATTTGAAAACATTCAGGGATCATGGATGTAATATTGACAAGCCCAGTCAGGCAGACTGACACGACAGTGACTTACTATCGCCTCGTAGACATGATGGGCCGGCGCTAGTCAGTTAGTATGCTAATTTCAGTCGCTGTCTCTACAACACAATACATAGACATCTTTGACATAACGTTACAGTGAACCTTTAAGAGCTAACACTAATTCTTGACATTTCAGTCAACCAACTCACAAGTAATACAGTATGTACAGTGTTGATACTCAATGTCTAGGTTTTAACTTCATCACTCCACATAAAAAAGACACCAAGCTAAGCACAGTAGGGAGTAGGGAGTGACAATAATAACTGACTCATAGCCTAGAGGTGGATGCTGGGGTGAAAGTGGGGTTCTCCATGATTTTAACGCCTTGTTCACCTGCCCTAGACAATCTTAAATCGATAGATGTCACATTTCACCAGTTTTTAGCTTCTCTTCATTGGCTCACTGTTACTTTTAGGTTGGTTTTACAATGTTGTTGTTTGTTATTTGTATTGACGTACAAGGCGTTTGTAAGTTTTTAAACGTTTTTAAGTAAATTTAATGATATATTCAGAGGCAAACAATCTATTCTTTGACCTCCCACAACATTGAGATGATGATAACATTAGATAGAGGGAATTCTATTTGCTACTTGTTATTGTATCTGTGAGGCAAAGTACACACAGAAACGTTTTCAGGATCTGTATGTAAACACCCTTCCGCTTACCCACTACTGCTCCCAACTTTGTCTCAGATGCCCATCTATACTAAACAACTTTCATATTCCCTTCAGCAGTATAGTGTGAAGTGATGAACAATACAAATTATCACTCTGGTCAATGTCAAAATGGAAAGCGAAAAGGGGCAAAAAGCACAAAAAATTGCAGCTGTAATGTTTGAAACAATTTAATGCCTTAAATTCTTTAGAGCATCTGAAAAGTATTTGTATGTCAGTATATATTTGTATGTGGAAGCCATGAAAAGAGATGGTCAGTTGTAGTGGCAGTTAAAGTGTAACCACTGAAATACGGTGAAGCATCAGTTGAAGTGGAGGTGCTAAAGGAGACGAAGTTGTACTTGGATTGTAAATGCTAGAAGTGCTGAAATAAGTGTCAATTGATGCATAATAACGGATATGAGTTCAAGTGAAAAGTTTAAACTTTCCAGAAAAACTAGGCTTATTTATTTGGTAGAAAGTAGATCCAATTTCACAGTAAGGGTTTGAAGAATGGAATTTTTAAAATGTAATCTTTTAGCATCACAAAACAAAAATTCTATTTGTCCTCATGGAAATGTAGAAGGAGGCAAAAATCACAAAGATTGATATCTCAAACCAAAACTACGTGCGTGTATATATCACTTGGAGTGAGTGGTCTTAAATTTTTTAGTGACTTGGGTAAATTGACCCTTGCCAATGGTTTTCTAACCAATTGTTTTTTTTTTCATTGCTGGTGGGACTGTTGTTCCTTTTTTTATTAGCGGGGGATTGACCTTTAATTGCAAATGGTACCATATTGTTGAACTGTACAGTCTTGATTAAGGGTAGGGTGAACTGGCTGGCCTGACAAGACTATTTCATGTTGGCCTTGTCAAAAGAGTTAGCAACCGCTGGATATCACAAATGGAGGGATGGATGGATCAGATTAGCTCTGTGGGGGAGGTGAGGAGGTATCTGGGGTTGTGGGTGTACAGTACAGTTAATAAGCAGCCACTGTCTGACTGCCCCAGAGCCATGCTCTGATAATTAGTGATTTGACGCCTTCTCTTCTCCATCTCTTTCTCCCGTTTTCATCTTTATTCATTATCGTGTGCTTTGCTGTAGCAATTAGTCTGTGATTTGTCAAAAGATATTGTAAGGCAGGCACCGGTTTAGAGTGATCAATCTCTCTTGTACAGTCCTGGTACACTGAAGGCAGCAGGATCCCGCCGACATGAAGGGCTTTTGGCAGCTATACGCTCAGTGATTGAAGCTGCGACTTTGAAAGGGATGATTTTAATTGTCAACTCTTCAGACCCATGTCTCCTGTGATATCAGCTTCAGATAAGATATTAGATGAATTCTCTTTTTTGTTTTTTTTTCTGGAATACCAGCCGGGAGGAAGAACTAGTCATACCTCCTATGAGCCAGCATCCATTCCTCTTCTTCACAGAGTCTTCATTTCACAACCCTAGGGAGCACACCATATGACTGTCAAAGGTACTAAATCACTGCTCTGCTGTCATTAAACAGTGACAAGATGTAACTTTTCCTGAACGGCAGCCACACGACAAAGGCATTTATATGGTAATCGTATGTTGAATCCTTAATGTCCCCAGATTCACTTGAGTCTGTTGCTTTAATATCACAAAGCACAAAGCTCACACAGCCATCAACAGAGAGTGATCTGTACCCAGCATGCCGTTTAGTGGTGTCACAGTTAATATTGAAGCTAGAGCGAGCTGTAGCCAGCATGCTGTCCAGTGGTGTAACGGTCAATAATGTAGCGTGCGGCGAAGAGAGCAAGCTGTACACCTCATGCCGTTTGGCGATGTAACAGTTAATACGACTTCCTTTTCAACACAATGTGTCCCGTAGATCTCAAGAGCTTGCACTTGACGCAGCACTTTCTTGGGTTCTCAGCAATACATCTGCCAAATGTGAAAATGCCAATGAAGATCCTACTGCTGCTTCACATTAAAATCATTCCACTGGTGAAACACAGGGTTTTTTTTTGTGTGAAGGAGCCAGAGGAAACATCATCTATTTGTCATACTCTGCAATCTTAAATAAAAAATGAATCTATTAAATGAGAGAAGGGACTGCAGGTAATTTTCTTTCTTTTTTTAGCAGGGAGTAATGTAGGAATCAGGTGCAACCACTGTGAGTTGTTAGATGAATAGCTGTAGGTGACAGGTTACATACCTGTGCAATGTGTTATTACTGGCCACATGGAATAGGGGGCAGACTTTTCACTTTTACTACTGGGTCGATACAATCTTAGTTTACAGTTATAAGTTATAAAAATAAAAAAGCCAACTAAGAGCAGGACAAGAATACGCAAAATTTTACCAAACTGCTGAAACTCTGAGAGACAGTTTAAAACAACACTGCTATCTTATATAGCCTATAGTTTATGTTGTGTTTAATGTGTCACCAACACGTTACGTACGTTTTGATAGTTTGTTTATTGGATTAAATCCAAAGTGGCCGTAGTCTTGTCCTCCCTGCAGCTAGG
>CALSBV010011564.1:72541-86109 GCA_943590825.1 Bovichtus diacanthus
ACTCCTCCACACACACACACACACACACACACACACACACACACACACACACACACACTGTTACACACGCACACCGTTACAAACCCTCAATTATATATTTTATTTAAGAGCATAGCCCTCCAAATAAATTACTTACATTAATATGAAACTCTTTTTTTATGACTAATAGCTTTTACTGATTTTTCATTTTCATAACGGACAAACAATAAAGAGAGAAATCTATTCATGTAAACATACATGCTTATACATACACAGAACACAAGTGAAAAGAGCAGAGTTGGTAATATCATTACCAGCAATCCCTTTCACATAGTCATTCCATGCATAGTTAATATAAAAAATCTTGAACACATATTAAGGTTTTTTCACGAGTGTATTCTGGTGTAAGGATGCTGTTCCCTCTGTGATGACCTGCAGGTAGATCAGGAGCAGTTTAACAAGATTCTGGGCTACATCAGCAGTGGGAAGAGAGAGGGAGCCAAGCTGTTGTGTGGAGGAGGAGTGGCTGCAGACAGAGGATACTTCATCCAGCCCACGGTGTTCGGAGACGTCCAGGACAACATGACCATTGCCAGGGAGGAGGTAGGATTTAAAATGCCTCAATAAAAACTAATCAAACTAATAAATACACTATGTATTGTTGTATATATTTCCTTTTATGACAGTATCTACTGTCCTCATTAAATTGAAAGTGTATAGTGGAAGCTGATGAAAGTGCAGTCAATGGTGACCAGAATATAAAGGAGCTGCTCAGAGCGCGCAGCGGTGGCCCACCTCTCCTGCCACTGTGGCAGGAAAATACTGTAGCAGTTCACCTGGGCCGAGCTGCAGTCAGCGCCACGCGCCTACACCACAATAGAATCCTCATTTCACTATTAGATGCCTCCTCATTATTTACAGCTCTTCACCTGATTGTCCCTAAAAATCGCAGTGCTTCTAAATTGAAACCTTTTTTTCATTTAAGTTCTGGGTTGTTGCCAGTGGTTGCTGTGCATACCTTCCAGTGTGGTGTTAGACAGGATCTGACTCCGCTCCTTTTTGTTGTTGCGATGGAAACAAAGTGAATGATCAGAGAAGTGAATGCTGATTGGGGCTCTGACTGGACAGACCTCTATGCAGTGTGGTGTCCTTCAGTGTTGCTCAGAGAACAGCAAATATCTATATCGGGGTTCTCTACAAAACTCTGCTTTTGTATTCTAAAAATACTGACTGCTGCCATTAGCTACCTCTCCCTATAGGTGGAATAATTCAAATGATTATACTTTCAATATTTGAGTAACTAAATGTGTGTTTTACATTTTCTTCATAAAAATATATTACATTTTTAAAAAGGAAAAGGCGTCATTTGATAATGAGGAATAATTTAAAAAGGGAAAGTCTCTAACTTGGCCTGTTTCTCTGGCATTATTATGCACTTAA
Organism: Bovichtus diacanthus; assembly: GCA_943590825.1. Lineage (NCBI taxonomy): Eukaryota > Metazoa > Chordata > Actinopteri > Perciformes > Bovichtidae > Bovichtus > Bovichtus diacanthus. The sequence continues at coordinate 73,961 of CALSBV010011564.1, forward strand.
AATTATTTCAGCCTTTTTCTAGCCTTATGTCAAATTCAGTTTTTTCACATTCACTGCCACTTTTCAGCAAGGATTGGACGACTGGGAGTGTGTGACCTGTCTGTTTTGTATTTTAGATCCTAAATACAGTAGATTAAAAGTAATAGATCATTTGAGTGGGGACATGTATTGTTACGATGCACCCTCTCCTCTCAAATATTAGGCTATAGTCCTGCTGTTGTTTACTACAAATAAAAATAGATATTTGACCTGTAAGCCAGGGGGACATGACTGTGTTCAAATCTGTTTTCTGGCTCTCACTGAGGACCCTTGTTGTCGGCATTATCTTAATGATATAACATTAGCGTCATCAAAGTGTGATTTCTGACTGCTGAAGCAGCTGGCTCTGGAGAACCCTCACTGTTGCACTGCTGCAGTTTCCCTTTACAAAGTGTACGGTTCTCCAGGGCAGCATGTGTTCTCTGCATCCTGCACTCAGTCCATACTGTCAACTCTCTTTCATTAAGCTTATTTTCATCAAGTGTTCCAAAAACAGAATATCTGTTAGATCTCCTCTGGAGCTCTCATATATATCAGCAGAGATACGAGTGATTTCCTAGGTTAAGACAGTTGATACAATGCTCTTACTACCCTGAGAAAGAAATTGTATGTTCACTCCATCAATAATATAAATATTTAGTACTGCTTTGAACAATAATTCATGTTTTACCTCCTCAGAACACAGATGTCTACAGATCAGTCTCTTTATGTGCTGTTTGTGTTCCTTCCTGTGTCTAAAGGAGATGTTAGATCGGATTTTTAAAAATTTTTTATAAAAGGGTTTGCTTATGTTAATTATCGATGGAAATGAGTGATTCATCTTTTTATGTTTTCTCTTGCAGATCTTTGGTCCAGTGATGCAGATCCTGAAGTTTAAATCACTGGAGGAGGTGGTGACGAGAGCAAACGATACCAAATATGGTCTGGCAGCCGCTGTGTTTACTAAGGACATCGATAAGGCCAACTATGTCTCCAACGGCCTGCGTGCCGGCACTGTCTGGTAGGGCTGTTATTATTAAAATCATTACTGTGCAAACACTAGTCTCTAAGCTGCAGATATTCATGGCTGACCCCTCTCTGAAGGCTCTCAAATATCTGAACTGTTAAACATTTTACAGCATGGCTTTGTTTCATTCTTATCAGCTTTGATATTACATTTTAATTCCAAGTAGGGCAAAATGAACCTAACTGAAAATAAGACTCAAGATGCTAAAATTCACTGTCTGCAATGGTAACACATCTACAGTATATTTAAAAAGTTGCTATCATTTGCACAAGATGACATGGTTGCTGTAAATATCTGAAACCATCTGTTGTCATCGCTTCTTGTTTCAGCCAAATCTAATATTTGTGTGTGTGTGTTTTTTTTTTTGCAGGATTAACTGTTATGACGTGTTTGGGGCTCAGGCTCCGTTTGGAGGATACAAGGCTTCCGGTAATGGCAGAGAGCTTGGAGAGTACGGCCTTAGCAACTACACAGAAGTCAAAACGGTAATTACAAAAAAATATATATACTATCATTAATAATTTAAGTTTGTCAGATGAATCCGGACCTCCAGGATGTAGAGCATGAAGCGCTTCCTGTCAGAATGCAAAGCTAATGCTAACATGTCTACATTTTTTTAATTCTAATTTGTTAAATTTAGTCATCAGTCAGCATCACACGATCTATCCATATTACAATCAGTGAACATGGCGAGCAATTCTTTGCAATACTGGGATAGTTATTTTTGAATAGCACTTATATCCAGTCTGGGAGCTAAATTTGTCTACTTTTCTATAGAGGTTCACTTATACACTGAGATACATCACTAACTAAATATTCTTAACACCTTGAAATCCTGAGTGTAAGCCATCTTGTTGTCTGCGTTGTCAGGTGACCATCAAGGTACCACAGAAGAACTCTTAGACGTGCAGTGAGCCCGGTCAGTCCTCTCAGCTGCAGACAGATACTGCTCCGTCATACCAGTTGAATTTATTTGCACACTTTGGATCCCTTTGATGTTTGAATAACTCTACACATCTTAACTTTTCCACCTGATTCAATGTAATCATAAAACTATAAAGACACAATCTCTATTTGTAATCTGTGGGTTTTGACAGATACATTTTTGTAATAAATGCATTTGAGGCTTACTCTGTCATCTTTGTTTTTTTTCATGTCTATCTATCCATCTAATACACTTCCTTAACAGCGTATATTATTAATGAAAACAAGGCAAAGATATGCAAGGGCTCAGTGGAGTTTATTCATTATCAACATGTCTACATCGATACAGCCAGCTGAACACCAGGTTCTCCTCCAGTCCCGACGAGGTTTGCCTGAAAGTGTGTCCATGTTCCATGTGAGCAGTAACAGTTGTTCATCCTCCTTGACATGCACAGAAAGGTTCCAATATTTCTGGAGGTTCCACAATCATAGGAAAGTTCCAGCATTTTAAAGAAATGGTTTTAATGTTGACTGCTAATCAGGAACTGCCTCATTTTCAGGTCATGACCCACTATGAACTTCGACTGTTCCTTGACCTCACCTTTTCCTCCAGAAAAGCTTTTTCTGATCTATATTGGAACCTGTACAACCCAATGTAATCCCAATACAGCAGCACAACATATTGGGTGCAGTTTGTTGGATCCGTTTCAGACGCGTTTAAAACTATTGTCAATTTGGAAGCTGTGCTTTGTGGTGACGTTGTGCTCTATTGCATTATAGTGAAATATTTTTCTCTACTCCAATGTTAACAGCAGTGGACTACTCAACAAAAAATGTATTTGATAATCTTAAAAGATAATTATTTGGTGGCCTGTTGAATTTGATTAGTTTGCACAGGAGTATTTCAATCTATTCCTCCAACACCAAGCCTTTGTCACATGACTACTTTGTGGAAAAGTCAACACCTCAGAGAATTCATCTCATCTTAATAGAAGCCATCCATCAACTTCTGTCTCAACTCCTCTGTTGGCTGCTCCAGGACAAACCCCAACCCCTGCTGGCTCAGTGCTGGCTCCAGCTCAGCCCACACCCAGTCAGACATCAGGCTGCTCTCAGAGCCTTGCAGGACAGTAGTAATGCTCACCACAGCAGAGTGACCGGGGCTGTCTTCATGTATTCTCTCTAAACGCTTAGAACCGACACTGGTATCAGAAAAGTCTTCTTTCTGCTCCTGTGTCTTCACTGCTTCAGTAAAATGACTCTTATGAAGAGCTTCATAATAAGATCCAGAATCAAAATCAGGCTCACCAAGTAACCCGTGTACAAAGGTTTTGTCCCTGAACCCAGCTGGATGAGCAGACTGCTCTGATTCCAACCCTCTGCTCTGTGGACTGTGAGGCATATCATCTCCATGTGCTCCTTCACCGTTCACAGAATCTCCTACTTGGCCTTGTATCCCGTCAGACTGGAGCTGTTCCGACCACATGAGCGTGTCCATCTTATCCGACTCCAGCTTGCCGACATCTTTAAAACCAGCGGGGTCCATTTCAAAGTCGCTGGTGGCAGAATGTGTCCCAGCTAATGTCTCAAGTCCACTGCCAAGCCCACTCACATGGACACTTGAATCCCAAAGAGAACCAGATCTACTGGTGCCAGATGCATTTCCAACATTATCGGGGATAAAGCTCTCTGCACCAACAGCACCATGTCCTGTACTATTAATAGTGGCAGTGCAGCTCATTTGATCACTATTAGGACAAAGTTTAATGGTAGGAATTACAGCTGTGGAAACATTTTCAGCAGAACCATGATTACTTGTATTATTATAATAGATATCAAAACTGGACTTTATTGTAGTTATAGTGGTGGTACCAGAAGCATCAGTGCTGCTGTTGTCACTGGACAAACCACTCACAGATGCATGTTTGGTACTAGGGAGCTCCTCTCGTCTACTCTGGTCAGACATGATGCCATCTGTTGCCAACTCTTTCAGCTGGCTGTCTGTCTCTTCCATCCCCTCCTCTTCCTCAGTCGCTTCCTCTTCAATCCCCTCCTCTTCCTCCATCTCTCCCTTTCCCTGCTGGCTGACTGCACCACTGTGCCTCCATTCTTGTGTCTCAGTAGTCTTCTCAAGACTAGCTTCTTCCGTTTCCTCCTTTGTTTCCAGTGGAAAAGTCTGGACTTTCTTATGGTGCTCATCCATTTGCTCTTCCCGCTTCTCTTCTTGATCCTCCCAGTCTCTTCCTTCCTTCATCCTTGGTTTCCCTCCACCCCTGTGTCCAATGAGCCATCCTGGACTGCTGACTGCGTTCTTGACAGCTGAGCAGAAGAATGACAACCAGAACATGTAAAGTCAGAGATTAAACCATTATGGTATTTTCCCCACCTTCATTTCAATGGACAGGTCGATTGGAGATATTGCACCAGGTTCTGCATTACAAAATAGCCTCTACTGCAATACCATCAACATCATACATAAATCACATAGTTGTATGTATAATGTGAGAAAAAATAGTCAAGTGTTATAGTTTTATTGCACATTACTCTGATGCATTTACTTATCTTCAGGTATGTGATTTAGAGTAATTTGTTCCCAGAACTTACAGCCCTGTATGTCGGTGCACATGGAATCGCAGCAGGAGCACACTGAGGATGCGGCCTGCAGCTCCTCCCACCTACACACATGAAACATCAGTACATTCAACACAATTCCATTTATAATTAAATCATCACACCACCTTCCCTAAAATGACTGCCTCCCATGGTTGTGCACATGTTCCAGATTTGTTTTCTTATTATTCTTTTCATCTAATGGTCACTCTCATTCAGCCGTGTTATACTTGTGAAGAAGGTTCTGTTAACATTGGTTGCTTACCTGCCAGCAGCCTTGTTGTAGCTGCAGGACTTTGAGGTGTGGGAAGTGGTGAGACCGACTGACATTGAACAGTGGAGGTACAGCACCTACACAGACAAACAGGAGGTAAAAAGCAGATTACAGAGCCTCTGCTAGATGTAGTTAGTGTGGATTTGGACTCCACCAGTTTAGTGTACTGAAAGTATGTACTGCGCAGCTTGCAGAGACTTCCAGCACTTCGTCAATATCTATTTTAGGCACCCTCCTCAGGCTTAAGCAATGTGGTAGAAAGTTGCTTGTGTGTAAAATTACTGAATTACTGTTAAATCAAATATTAAATTATTCAAGTTATTGCAACCTTTGTGCATAGTTTCATGTGAGAAGGTTCAGACTGCTATAAGATAACACATATAAGGCTTTAACGTGAGCAGGTTTAAGTGATGAGGGAGATGTATGGGTCTGATGCAGGCAGGATGAGCAGCCCCTCAGTGCTAGGTAAAAAAAACAAAACAAAAAGAACATCCTACAGGACTGGTTATGGACTATATGCCTCCTCACCGTAGGCCCAAGATCACACGGTTGAAGAGTGGGCGATACAGAAATAACGATGTGAAGACAAGGAGTTGCTCAGACACAGCCGTCTGGAACAAAGTAGATATGAGTAGGAGAAGATAAGAAGTGCATTGGCCCAAGACAACAGGGGACAGACTGAAGAAAACATGTGGCTGTGCATTGAGAGAGACTTTTAAAATCGCTGGACAAGAAGCTCCTAAGGCCAGAACTGATTTTGACAAAGTTTCAACACTCAGAACCAACAAGGAAGACAAATGATGGGCTTGAAGAGGCTACCACTATACAGATTTCTGCTGCAACAATTGAGCGGCTTGAAAACACATCAGGAAGCTCCAAATACAGAACATCAGGTGTACAATAAATTATAGCATTCAGACCACATAAAGCATTAAATCAGCTTCAGTGAGTTTTAAAAACAGGTTCCATCAACCAGCACCACCCATCATTCAACATGCTTTAACAAAGGTTTACAAGCTACTACACTTTAAAGAGTAGCTGTTCCACATCTACCAACCAGGGCCTCTGCCCCAGCACATAGGCTCTTCTACTGTATGTTGCCGTTGCAGCCCCGAATAAAATGCTTAATTCTAAAACTCGCCCCAGCTCTTTAATGAAGAAGTGGCATGATACATGGCAAAAGTGTGTGTGGTGGAAGACAGTCAAAGTATCCTTATCTGACAAAGCTAGCAAAACACTACCTTACTGTACCAGCTACCTCTGATCATTACCTCTATGGTTCAGCCCAGCTCCAACCTGAGCAGAGCCAGGATAAATAAAAAAACTTAAGGGTTTGCAGGGCGTTTTTGCAGGATATCAAAAAAAAAAAGAGAAAAAAGAAAAAAAAATCGGCCTTACTTGTGAGACTGCTCTGAAGAGAAATGCATCTACAGAGAACTTCAGCACACTGCCCCCTCCCAGCAAGAATCGGGAGCTGCTGCCCTCCCTCCTGCTGTCTGGCATACAGCTGTATCAAAAATCAAAGTACAACATCAATGAAGACATGTAGAGGGACAAACCAATGACTGTAAACTACCCATGTTCTTACTAGAGACACACCCATAGTTAGTAATGATCTCCACTCCAGGCATGCTGTGTGGGTCTGTGGAGCTTGTGGCAAAGCAGGAGTCCATATAAAGCCTCTCCCCAGCCAACAGAGCTGCTGCCTGGGCCACAAAATACACTGGCTCCCCTAAGAAGAACCAGTGGCCTGGAGGGACGGGCTCTCCCTGGGCTGTAACACAAAAACACACACACATGGCTGAAACAAGAAGTGATGACAACAGATGGTTTCAGATATTTACAGCTAACATGTCACCGTGTACAAATGATAGCAACTTTTTAAATATACTATAGATGTAATATACTGTAGATATGTTACCATTGCAGACAGTGAGGCTGTAGCTAAGTTCACTCCTGATGCTCTTTATAAAGGTTGTGTGTTGAACTTGAGGTCTGAAGCCAACTTGGTAAGAGTAATGGAACCTGAGACAGAAAAAAGACTTTCACATAACACAAATGAGATTTCTTCTACCACATCGCAGCATAGGCTGATAAACAAAATGACACATACTTAAGGTCACACTAAATTCAAAGAGACCGGTGCAAACAACAAAATCGGCAGGAACAACGCTGAGCCACTCATCTTCATGACTGAACCCAATGATCAACCATAGACTAAAATATGGAAGTAGTCTCCGTGACGTAGGTTTCTGAAGAGCACTTGTGAAGCTCAAAGTGGGTGGTTCCGGTCGTCGCCATCTTGGCAGTGAAGCCACCGTCCTTGGTGACGCAGCAGAGCAGACAGCTAGCAACCTGAGACTGCACTCACCCCTCAATCAAATGGCCTCGCCCCTATCAATGCCTAACTTTAAGCCTTAATAGAATTAAAAACAGGTGAGTCATATCAAAAATTCAGCCCACGTACAATTGTCATGAACAGGAAATTAGCTACATAGACCAAAACCGTTTTTGTACGAGGCTGTAAACATGTTTATTTCTGCTGTAAAGTTGGCCATTTTAACATGTTATAAAAGTCTCTAAAGTTTTGCTGTCTTTATTACTACAACAACTACAGGAATGACCTCAAATATTAAAAATATATTCTCATGTTGACAACAGATGGTTAAAAAGGTGCCAAAATTATTTTGTGACTACACTTGGCAATTAATCAAATAAAAATGTTGGAATACAGATGTATGATGAACACCTATATAAAAGCACAGCTTTATGAATCATTTAGGGTTTCTTTATTATTTCAGTGGGAAGCATTGTAAAACTGTTTCATGGAGAAAATTTAATTAATTTGTGCTTTAGATTTAATTCTAATTGTTTTTTCAAGCTCCATTTCCTGCCGCCAAAACAAAGCCACCTCACAATGAAAAAATAAACAGTAACATTAAGAAGGCTGCCTGCACACAGGACGACATCTGAACATCAGGCCCCCAGGACCAAGACTAAAGACCGTTTGTGTGGCTTTAGTTGGCACAAACAGACCTCTCCTAAATCACTAAATACCTTTTAATATAAGTCGAGTTTCACCTCTTTGAAAGTCTTTGAAAAGCGCTAGATAAATAAAATGTATTATTATTATTATTATTATTATTATTATTATTAAGTGTTACCCCTTATGTTCACATACCACAGAATAATCAGTTTATTTATATTAAAGCAAGGGCAAAGGCAAGCAATTCATCTTAGAAGCATTTTTGTTAAAATTCTGTTTCCTTCCCAATCAGCAGCAATAAAGAAATCAAATGATCTGACAAAACAAATCCAGTATATGCGAGTGTTGCAGGACTGTAATAAGCCCAGTCATTATGATAATGTTAGGGGTTTTCTTACATGTGAATGACACATGAGGCAGTAGGATGCGGTTAGTGATAACAGACGCTGCACTCCTCCCCAACACTTGTGGACTTGTCCTTCAGCACTAGAAGGAAGTGTTCCTGGGGGAGAGGCCTGAAGGGAGGGGATATCCAAATCTAGCTTACCCTTACTGGCCTACTCCAGCTTTAAATATTAAATACCTGTGGCCATCACATGTGAAAATATTTTCTATAGGCAAAATTAAAATAAGTTTGTAGCAAGCATAATCACAAACCCATGTTGTTTTTACTTGAAGATAATCAGATCCTGCCTGTTATCATTTTCCAACAAGTCAGTCAAAGTCGTCTCCATTCAAAATCAAGAGCAATAATCATTCAATGGTTAAATTAAGAGCTACATGTGTCAAAGACAAGTTGTTATTCTCTTCTCTGCCTGCCTGCCATTGCGTTCACTGAGGAACAGTTTCATTAGTGCCAACTAAACTGATCTGAGTAAGAGTCCAATAAAGCCTCCTAATCTCCTAAACGCATTAAGGTACAGCCTCAATGGTGTTCTGGGTCACAGAATGGAGCGGAGACAGGAGAAAACAGTTGCGGAAAGTCCTCAAGTTACCTGTTGTAATGGCAATGGATGGGAAGGTTAAGTGGTAGAACTCTGATGACGTAGCTTTGCGGGGGTGGAGTATAAGACAGCAAATAGCTATACACCAGCTGACCACCAACAACCTAAGAGACAGGAATTAGAAAGATTCAATAGTAATACAATTTCATCTACATTTAGAGCTATTTAAGTCTGGATTTTTACAGCCTGAAAAGTTACCAAAAAAATGCAACAGCGTCATACTTTTATGATTGAGCCAGGAGTGATTGAACAAATTTATGAAAATACTGCAGATAAGCCTCACCACGAACAACTGTGCTGTATGCTGATTGATTGATTAAATAAAGAGCACATAAACACTCTAACTGGCTCTGAAAAGTGAAGCCAATGCAGAAGTGCTTTAAACATACATTCTCTCCAATATCCAGAAGGGGGCGACTCCCCTGGCTGCAGAAAGAAGTCAGATTGTATATCTGTGCATGTCTGAGAAAATGACCCTACTTCTCACTTGATTGTTACTTCAGTAAACATTTTCCTAGTACAGATATGATCTCAATCTTTAGTTTCAAGTATTCTTCAATACCGAATGATGTTCATTTAGTAAATTATGGTCCCATTTAGAGTAAAATGGAGGATAAAGCAGGGTATGCTTTAGGGCAGGGCTACCTGCAATTGACAGGTTGCTAAAACTGCGTTGTCCGGTTTGGGTGTCAATTGAAGTTAATGTCGCCTAAAAATGTCTTGTCCAGCGTTAGGTCCACCCTCTCGTGTTACTTCTCGTTCCAAAAAAACAAGATGGCGACCACAACGCCAAACTCAAGGCTTTAAAACCATAGTCCACAAATCAATACGCGAGGTCACGGTGGCTTAGTCCGCTTTTTATATAACAAACATGTTGAATGCATTCAACATAAAACATTTGCAAAGCCAGGCGTCTACCTTGTCTTTGCTGGTGCATTTCTATGTTTGGGGCCTTATTGCTACTAGTTGCAATCAGTGGGTAGGATGAAATGTAAACTGGCATATACAACATTGATCGTGTGCGTCCTCGTGCAAGGTATACAAAGAACACTGGTGGCGTTGATTAAACATTGTTCCTAGCACTCTGAAAGGTTGGAAACTCTATAGGAGTGCCTTTAAAAAATGTATTCTGAAAGTGTCTCAGGCCTTTATCGCCCCTGAAGAGCATTGCAGAGCTTTTCCCTGACACTGCTACATTGTGAACAACAAATCCATGTTGAAATTGGCAGGAGGAGAGCTAGTTTACATTAGCTATTAATCTACCCCATCCTGGGAGGATAGAGTCACCACCTTGACGACACCCATGAATGGAGGAGAAACGCTGCAGCGTAGTCCTGCTTGGCTAAACAATAGAGCTAACAGCTAATGTTAACAGACTGGAGCAAGGTGCTATTGAGAAACACGAGTTCAAGCTCTATTCAGTAAAAATTAGTATTGGTAAAACATAATGTTATCATGAAGCGTTCAAATGCAATCTTGTAAAATGTAGTTTTTTAGTAAGAAACTTAGTTGTTTGATGTTTTCACAGCAATATAAAATAGATTTTAGAGGGGGATTTATGAACCGTTTCATTTCCTAACACTAGCTCAAAGCAACTTATAATAATACATCATTAAAACTACCAATGCCAAGATGCATCTTAAATTGAAGTGATATTTAAATAAAAATCCAATATTATTATTATTTGGGATTGAATTGGGTATCCAGGATCATGGAAATGTGCTGCCATTGGTATCGTCCTCTAAATTTCTGGTGTGGTAACATCCCTAAAAGCAGTAACTGGGAGTTTCTGAACAATATTTGTCATTGTTTTGTGTTAAATGATTTCCAACAATAAATATACATATATTTGCATAAAAGAAAGCATATGTGTCTATTTCTATGTTGAAAAGAGTATTAAATACTGTATTATACATACTTTAAACCTATTGACAGCCATAATAAATAGTTCATCTCATTTAATAAGCCACGTCTGTTTTCTTAAGCACTTTTGTTTGGTGCCATTCACTTCCTCCATGTCTACCTATTGTCATCAAATAATATACATTTCCACAGCATCGACTCAGTAGATCAGTCACTTACCCCTTTGAAGTTTGTTTGCTCAGTGTTGTCACTCATTTATTCCACTCAGTTCTACACTTCAGTTTTGTTGGGTGGGTCTCAGTTTTGTTTTCATCTATACTGCACGTGGACGCACATATACAGGAGGAGACAGCAAATTAGTCTTAAAGCACAGCAACTCAACCATCTACTAAATGTGTAAAGATAATTTAAAAAACTGGCTCCCAGTTAAATACAGAATTGAACAAGGCCTTAAACAACCTGGCCCCTCCTTATCTCTCCAACCTCCTTTTTGCCACATGGATTGTCTTTGTTGTAATTTTACTATGTCTCTTCTGTACACATGACACCTATTGCACGTCTGTCCGTCCTGGGAGAGGATCCTCCTCAGTTGCTCTCCCTGAGGTTTCTTCCATTTTTTTCCCCCCTTTAAAAATTGTGGGGTTTGTTCCTTGTGCAGTGCGAGGGTCTAAGGAAAGAGGGTGTCATATTCTCAACAGTCTGTAAAGCCCATGAGACAAATGTGTCATTTGTGATATTGGGTTATAGAAATAAAATCTGTATTAAAATGTAACTTTTGTTTTTATGAGAAAGAATTTACTTTTTGTGGGCTACATGTAAAAGTTACAAAAAATACTAAACTGTATAGATGGAAATGGCACAAAAAAAAAAAAAAAAAAAAAAAGTTGTGACAAAATGTTAGAACGTGTGGTTCCATTTATTTAAAATAATTGTTTACCGTTTTTTGCAGAATGTTAAACATATTCTGGGAAAATAATTATAGATATTGAAAAGAATAGCCTCTTGTTTTGTAGAATTTGTATTAAAATGGTAGAATGCCAAGAGAAATCGGGGTAAAAATTCTATATTTGTTTATGATACATTTACTTTAAATTTTAAGTATTTTTGAGTTGAGTCTGAATAAATAATTTGTTACAGAAATCATGTTCATACATCCACTTGGAAATATATAATAATAATAATAATAATAATAATAATAATAAGTACATTTCACACCATACAGACAATTACATTGTGTTTAAGAGGGAAAAGAAAACAAAGGTGAGAAGTGGTTTTATTATGAAAGATATACACATGTCCCTGAGTTTGTCTAAACATAGAATTATTAAATATTAAGTGAATGTAAGGTATGATGGGCCCTATTGCATACTATATTAACAGGCCCTTTTGACACACAAACCACACCACACACTTAATTGAATAGTGTTTACTTTAGTAGTGTAA
>CALSBV010011564.1:86119-137877 GCA_943590825.1 Bovichtus diacanthus
TGGAAGCGGTCCACGCGCACAGAGATTTCATTAATACCACACCAGACTTGAACAGTGCGTGCACCCGTCTCTTGGACGCTCTGATGTTGTCTCGTGTGCGGCAACAGTAGCGCAGTCAGTCCGGCGGGAAGCGGTTTTTTATGAGGAACCGGCCGAAACAGCTCTCGTGCTACAAGTGGCCCCGGTGCATGCTGGAACATGGGCAGGTGGTAGAATGAAGGGCGCGTTGTTCCATCCTGGGGTGTCTTTGCCGGATTTACTCCTTCCGACCATGTCGCGCGCTGAACCAGACCTCCTAGTGTACCACGAAACAAAATCCAAAGAAGCCACGCGAACACCGACATGATGTGGAAAACAGGAGCAACAGGAGCGCGTGCTGGAGTCCAAGCTGCGACCGGAGAGCATGGTGGTGATCCCACTCTGATCTCAACTTCATTATCACACCTGCTGCCCTGCTGATTGGATCACACGCAGCTGGGTTCGAATGTTATTTATCTATATTATTTGTTTTGATAGACAGCCCATATTGAAATGCCATGTATCATGAGACCCTATTGTAATAATCATGACAATATTTAAATGTATAATGTATCTCTCATATTCGATTATTTTACATTTAAAACAAATGTAAATACCTCTACCTCAAACTTATTTCAATCCCCAAGTAAGACATTCAAAACATTAAGCAGCACATGCTCTTATGGAGGAGACAGCGAGAGGGAAAACAAAGTTTCCCTTCCTTGATATGTCAGCAATGATTAGACTCAAGTCTGTACACTTTTTATTTGAAGAATTCTCAAATGCTTGTCACCAAATATGTTGTTCTGCAATACTAAATTCATGATCTAGGTAAAACATTTTGGGCTTTCCTGAAGACTTCCAGACTTCCAGGCTTCAGCCCTGTAAGCCACTACTTATCCGCATCAACTGGCTTACCTGGTTCTAAACAAAGATTATGGAGAACATGCTTTTGCATCCTGTTGCACTGTAGGGGACATCAGAGCCTTCGCATCTTGGTGATGCCAAAGGTTTGCGCGATAAGCACACAGGCTTCTTTGTGTTTCTAAGAACATATGCCTGGCAGTGAAGTGTCTATATCTTCATGTGTGGACACACATGAAGATATGTGTCTAGCAATTATGCAACCTATGCATTGTGAAAGGCACTTAATGTATGCCATGTGTTTTGTAAATTAATATGCTTTATTGTGGCTAAGTTTTATTACAACAAACAACGTGTTAACCACTGGACTTGTATGAACTGCAATAGTGACAAATGTGTGGAGTTTTATATTTGGAAAAGTTATATCAACATATTGCAATAATGTAAACACACAAAGCCATCCCTAAGACAAAAGGTAACATTTATTAATGATAACCTTGCACAAAACTTTGCCAAAAGGTATTTCTTAATTCTCAGTGACTTCAAGAATAAATTCAAGTTCTATAAACATTTTTTTAAAATGCTGCCTGTTGCATAAATACACTTTGTAGGCTTATGCTAGGTGCCTTTTTATTTTCTGGAAACTTAAAAAAAATAAAACATGTAATCCTTTTCAAATATCGATTTGTAGATCGATTCAGAATCTCCATTCTTATATTAATCAATACTTTCCCCCACCCTTACTTTTAAGTCTGTCTGCTACATTAAATCATTAAATACATCAATGGATATCTTGGAATTGAAAATAATACAAATTCTCAGTTTTATTTAGGATAATTTGCTACTGTTTTGCCTGGGGTATTTTTATGTCTCGCTTATGGGTCCTTTTGGCCATATATGCAATGCTGTTGAAGTTATAAATCAGCTGTTATATTGATGTTTTTCTTCTTTCCTTCAAAACTAACAATGTTTACAGTGATGAAAGTAGAATAATTCAGACATCAAATGTGTTATTTAGGCTACATTGTAAATAGTTTTGTCCCCAAACGATGAAGAATGAAATGATTCAAACTTGTATTTAGTAGAGGTCCCCCCAGTGTTTTTCTTTGGGCCCTCTGCAGTCCACTCTGAACTGGGATTTGTCAGTCCACAGTATGTTCCGCTGATGTCCCAGCAGTGCTCACCCGACACTATCCTTCTGTCTCTATTGTGAAGTTTGAAGAAGAGCTTTGCTAAAGCAGCACGTTGTGTTAGAATATATTTAGCTATAAATCCATCTTTATTCTGAAGTGATAATAAGACATCAAATGATATAGGATACTTGTTGTGATGCAACTGGCAGACGGCTGTGTCTTACACAAACACAAGCAGAAGAAAAGGAGCATAATACATTGATTATATAAATTCATACGACATTATAGTACAGTGATCTCAACGTGTTGAAAATGGTCTTCAGGTCACTTTCACAAATATGTTTTATGTTTGAAATACTTTTGTGACATGTTGGAATGTATTGCAGTTTATCTTGTATAACAATTAGTTTTGGATTAAAAATCACTCGCAGGCAGCTGAGATCATGTACCTTAATTGCAAGAAGAGACGCGCATTCTAAATCTTAACGTCGGCTGGAGTGACTGTCTCACTGGAGTGTGCTGGTTTCGCTGCCACCAGGATCGAGTATTCGAGAGATTGCAAACGATCACATTTGCCAATTGACATTTTATAGAGCAGAAGGCAGAACCTCGGTGATGGTGGATCTCGACTGATTTCCGGGTCACGTGTTGGACGCATAATCAGCCAACTGGAAATAGTCTGAACCTACCGTAGTTCAAACAATACACGCGCACTAAAACCTAACCGAGGCTGGCCTTGGTTCGGATGACCGCAGTGGTGCTGCCTCCCTGTGCTCCACAGCCGTGCAGGTGCCGAGTCCAAGCGGCACACTGGGCCAAACGTTTCTGTGAGGGGAATAACGGCACGCCGGAGCCGGTGGGATATTTCATGGGATTCGTTGTGTCGGGTTTGTTAAAAAGTGTGAGGGTCCGTGTGCCGTCTGTTCCCTTAGGTTGTCGGTGTGCTCATGATGTAGGCCGGTAATTCTGCTGGAGGTGGATGATCGATTATTGTTTGATATTCGCTTTGTTTAAGGACTGCTATGATCGTGAGGCGCGCTTCCTGGTGTACAGACTGGTCAGGACTGTACACTGTTACACCCTGTACGGACTGAAATGCAGCACTGGCTGTAAACGGTTCTGAGCGGCTCAGACAGCTGCTGTAGGCAGGAACACCTGTTCTGTAATCCTGCTGCAGGTGGATGGACATTCATTGTTTTACATTAGCTTGGTAACTAGAAGTCGAATGTCCGTTGTGATGCAGCCTGCTGTAATCTTCATTGTTACACGTCCTGACTGATGCACGTTGCAGTGATAGATGGTACACACAAATACATCTAGTCTGTACATTAACCAGCACAAGGTTCTAAAGCAGTGCACATTCCTAAGGTTCTGTAACAGAAAATGAGCTGTACATCTTTTTTAAGCTATAACTTATCACTGCAGCCAATGGGCGGTTTAGTCAAAGCAGTATGTTATTATCATAAAATATTATACACGTGTGGAAACTAAGATGCAATCACTGTTCTGCTGCCCCATTCATCAGATTCCATCTTGGTGCCCTTGAGCAAGACTGGCTAAAGGGCAGTTCCCATTGTGTAGATGGAGAAGTGTATAGATGTGTAGCAGGTTGCTGCTGGATAGGACCATGGTGTCCAGACTCCAGGCATCAGTACAAGAAGACGTGCAGTGATACTTGCTCACTGTATTTCATGGAAGCAATTTGCAATGATGCGGCTCTGATAAGCCTCTTAATCGACGATGAAACCAGTTATAGAGCTTAGATTGCACATTCTACCACTGGTGTTCATAAAACTCATTGATTTTAAACACAAAGTAAACTAAAGAAATTATCATTGATTTTAAAGAAACTCTTCTATGTCCCCTGTAATTATGAACGACATACCTTTTTATGGGGTGTACTTGAGTATAAGTATCTACCTGGGCACTATATTATTGATAGCAAACTGACATGGAATACAAACTCTAATGCTAGGTTCGCAAAGGCTCAACAACTACTTTTTAAGGAAACTGAGAAGCTTTAATGTACATATATTTCCTATTGTAAATGAGTTTGATTTGCAATCTGCTCTACGGATGAATTGTTGGTGTCTTTACCTTTTTCATCACAGACAAGTCAAAATAACATTTTAAGAGAAAAATGTCTGAGAATACTTTACTCCTCTATGTTTTGTATTATATAACTTGAATCCTCTTTTCCAGGACTTGAAATTTACATTTCCACACTTGGAGAGAAAACAAAGCGAAAGAGTCAAAGGCAAAAGAAAGAAGCTTCCATAATCCATGTGCCCATTAGTGTCTGATTGGCAAGATGAGTACAGACAGACCCAAACGGAATATCATCAAAAAAAAATATGTAAGTAACATTTTTTCCTCTCTTAATACGCTGGCTATAAAGAGTATACACCATCTTGACTTCTTCAACGGTTCTTCAAAACCTTGCATATGCCATTGTCAAATAAGACTGACCAGTGAGAATGTGTGCAACTCCAGCATACTGCAGACCGGGGTATGTGTTTTTCTAGAGCGATCATAGAGTGATATGATAAGATGGAGATGATGGATAAAGTGAGAGGTGGGAGCTGAGAGATGGAAGACGGGAGACACAAAGACATGACTCTTCAGTGTTCTTTAGCTGGTTCATTTGTTTTTGTGAAGGAAGCACCATCTCATGGTGAAACCCTGCAATAAGAGGCTTCTGGGATCTATAAGACAACTGTCAAATATTTTTGGTATTTCTCTGAATAAAAACCAACAAATCTTACTACTTGGGAAAATACCAGAAGAGATCAAGAAAAAATATACTTACTTATTCCTCGTAATAAGAGTGGCAATAATTAAACAAATTAAAAAGAAATGGTTGAAAGATGATAACCTAATTAACTCAAAATGGAAGGATCTTGTAAATGAAATGTATGGATTGGAAAAAATAACCATGAGAGCGTAGGGAGGTAGGAGTTGGGAGTGGGAGCTGAGAGCAGCGAGGTGAAAGGTGAGAGGTGGAAACTGAGAACTGGGAGTTAGGAGTTGACAGCAGCAGGGTGGGAGCTGAGAGATGGGAGCTGAGAGATGGGAGATGAGAGGTAAAAGGTAGGAGGTGGGAGGTAGGATCTGAGAACAGCGAGGTGAGAGGTGTAAACTGAGAACTGGGAGTTGGGAGATGAAAGCAGCAGGGTGAGAGGTAGGAGGTGGGAGTGGGAGCTGAGAGCAGCGAGGTGAAAGGTGAGAGGTGGGAGCTGAGAACTGGGAGATGGGAGTTGGGAGTTGAAAGCAGCAGTGTGGGAGGTAGGAGAGGGATTCTGCTACTAATTCTACTTTTATTAAGGTGCAAACATGATTGAGGAGTCCCTAATTCAACCATGTATGGCATCCCATAAATATCTGGGATCGCTATTGAGCCTGAATTAAAATCTATAGTCAAAGATCTTCATATTTGAGAAGCGAGGTATTAAACCTCAACCACCAACATGGTGCCCTTGAAGGAATGTCCAGGAGTGTGAAATGATCAATGATCAATACTGTGATCTGTTATAGAGCAGAGCTTGATTACAATAGAGAATAGATTATACGTATACTATCTTCATCTGATGTCTTAGAGTAAAAAGTGTATTGTTTAGATGTAGAATAAATACGAAAGTAAGAGCATTAAAATGATAACATGGTAAAAAGAAAAGAGATTCCTGACTCCTCATGACCTTTGAGCCCCAAGTATTGAAAACAAAAAGATCAATAAGGACCGTGCCAGGTCCGTGGCTGGTCCCACAATGATTGAGATTTATAAAACCAGACCATGCGTCTTTATAATTCACACAAAGAAAACAAAAAAGGAAAGAAAATGTATGTGTAGTCCTAAATATACATCTGCCCCAGGTTTCTGTGGGTTTTTTCTCTTTGAGATCACATTACATAAACAAACGTTTTTCTTAAGTTTGGCTATGAAAGAATTGCGAGCAGGACATTTAACATTCCAACATAACTAAGAGTCTCCAGACATGTCTGAAACTGTACAAAGACACAGCAGTGCTTTGAGGTAAAACTGCTTAAGTTAGCATGCTTATAATGACAATATTAACATGCTGTTTGTCATGGTCATCATCTTAGTTTAGCATGTTAGAGTTTTAACATGTGTAAATACAGCTGAGGCTGTAATGATAGATTACTGTGTAGTCATTAACCATTTGGACAGATTGAAATTGTGACCACATGATGGTGAGTGAATAATCAGGAGATCATTTAATAACATAACATAACGTTTCCTGTTACTTATCATCGTCTCTCCTCGGAGGCATTCATGATGATGCACTCAGTGTCTCACAAGACAATATAAAGGATGAAGAAAGAGAACTTGAGAGAGATGTCCAAACCCTGCCTCATGCCTGCTTTAACACCTCCACCTGTCAGTGTTGCTTGTAACATGAATGCCACAGTTGGAAAGGGGGATTCAATTAGACACCTAGTTTAAGGCAAACTGAAGCCTTTATTTTATTTTCAGTTGGTGTATACTTGCAGGGAGTATCAGCAAATATCAACTCTGTAGATACTCCTTTTTTTTCTCCTTTTTTTTTCTCCTTTTACTTTTCTCTTTTAGTTTTTAAATTGTTTAAATGTGTCCTTTTCATTTTGACATTTCACTGTGGTATAATAATTTTTAGTGTTTGCTGGAATACATGTAATTACAGGAGACATAATCCTGTTAATGGTGTTTGTGTCTGTGACTCTGCAGGACATCAGTGACGGGATGCCGTGGTGTGAAGAACGTCTGGTCCGCAAAGTTCTTTTCCTCTCCCTCAGGGAATTCAGAGACACACACCGTGCCACGCACAAACACTCACACATACACACGCGTGCACACAAACGCACATCGAAAAATACTCTCCTACATGCTCAACGAAAGACACAGACGCTACCAAAAACACACACGCAGAAGAACACACGCACAAAACAGAGTGTGCACACGCCACAACAAAATGTCACACACAGATCACCAAACATGCATACACAGAAAAACACACACAGTGCACAAAATATGCACATTTCAAAACACCTACGCCCTCATGAAGACACCAACAAAGGGCAAAAAACTAATCTGTCTCAGGACTCATACACACCAAAAAATAAATGTACCCACACACTACAGAACATGCAAACACATTCAAAACTGTGTGCAGGGAAAATGGCACACACTGTACAGCATACACACCTAGAGAATACACACACGTTCCAGAAGAATACTGTATCAACCAGGACACTACGCTCACATAAAACACTGTCGCTGCTGAACTCAAAATACACCGAGACTGCAAAACACACACATGCTACTCCGCTGAAACCTTCTGCCCCGGCCAGGACTCTGCGCTCACACACTCCCACACGCCTCAGGGGTCAGTACCAGTGACACTCTTCTCCTCTTAGTCTCAGTTGATTCAGTTGTACCGCAGCTACAGCTGAATATCCTTAAAGATAATTCCAGTTTTGTCCATCAGTAATAATAGCAATGTACTCACTAAGTAAATAGTTGAGATCTGGTAACACGGTGACATCCCTAAAAAGAGACTGACAACAGTTTATCTAAAGCTCTTCATGTGGAGGTCAAACTGAAAGTGAATGTCACTAAGAATCATTGCACAGAAAAGTTGTGCGCAAACTACATTAATTAGACTACGTCAAAGTTGAAGTAAGAAGTGTGTCTGTGATGGGAGTTTTTTATTTTTTTTATTTTACCATTCACCTTCAGTTTGTCTGACTGCTCGTGTTCACAGCTGCAACACGTATTTGGGGCCGTAGCAAATGTACTTTTTTGATTTATTGGAAGTGTCCTTTTTAATACAAACGATCTCTAGTACATAATTTACTTCTTGTTCTTGTTATAGCTTTGATTTATATGACATTGTAGGTTTTGATGATTTCTAAACGTAGTTAAAGTGCTTCATGTAAGTAAGTAATCTAACTGTTCTCTTCAGGCTCCCTGGTTAATGGCAGCATCAGCCGGTGTCAATCCCTCCTGTCAGCCCGCTGGAGCTTGTCCGTACAGACACAACGCCCTCATCAGCGCCACCCTGCCAGCATCCATTGTCACAAGGATGACCCTGCCAGCAAGAGGTCAGCTGTAGTGTGTGTGTTTGCATGTTCGTGCCTGTGTTTACGACTCTCCTATAAACAATGAAAAGGGTGGTCTGGGCTGCCACCTGGCAAGAAAACGCCAACGGAAATGTCTAACTGGAGAGACGACAAGATCCTGCACGCTCTCACACAGTATCTCCAGTAAGAGAGAACGCTCTCCTGAAGGAATGTAACAATACATGGCGAAACGGTTAAATTGCGATGATGTGAAGATACAAATCGGTGAGATGAAAAGAAGTAACTCTTTTTAGAATGGAGGATGCACCATCCTGTTTCAAATTGGAGTTGTGGCAGCATTTTGGCCTCCCTGAGTCAGAACATGAAATATGTGAGAAGATATTTTTGGGGTTTGTTTTCAATTTTATTTAAGTTTGTTTTTTGTTATTTATGACAAAGGATATTTTCAGTTTCACTTTGACAAAGAATAGAAAATATGCATTGTTTCGTATAGTTTATACGCTACTTCAGAAATAAAAAGGGATTCTTTAATTTGATAGAAGAGAAAATATATTTAGTAGATTTTTGTCTGAGAAATAAAGAAATCTTTTCACTTTTCAGTCATAATTTATCTTCAATCTCAGTTTGTAAAGAGAATACCCATCGTATCGTGAATTGTATTGAGTCATGAGATGAGTGTATCGTGCCATCCTTAATCTGCTGTTGTGTGCCACATGTTCATATGAGAAAACGTTTTGTTTATGTCTTTCACACCCACAGTGTGTTTTCATGGACATCATTATAGCGACTATGAGTGAGGTTTGTAGTATCCTGGATACTGTGGCTTGGAAACACTTCATGTCTATAGTCACAGTGCTCTGTGCAGCTTTATATTCATAAACAGTTAGTCAGTATAGTCACTGAATTATACAGAGAGGTCTTTCTGTGATGTAGCCTTCCCTCATTAATATCAATTGGGTGGACAAAATAATAGACACCTGTCAGTATAATGCAATACAATTTCAGAGCACTACAAACCACATCCTCTGCAATGACTATAGAGCTGAATCAACAGCTTCAACAAAAGCTTTGTAACTTTGTATGACGTGCCTTGTCTTGTTTGTGTAGACCAAGGCTTCAGGCGCAGAGGAAGTTTGCCCAGTCCCCTCCCAGCTCTCCAGGACCGCCAGCGTTGACGACACCAGCAAGAGGTAACCACACCCACAACCTGGCCGTGGTCACCTGTCTGACGAGACGCAGACCCAAGACTGAGGACTTCTTGTCCTTTCTCTGTCTGAGAGGTGAGCCACAAGCACACAAGCTGCCTAGAGTCCTGCAGGGATCACATATTTTTGTCGGTCATACCTGAAGTTGGCGCCCTCTACAAAAAGACGATGGGATTTTTCCATTGGATTCTGGATTATAGCAGAAAATAAGATCTGTGTCATACAAAGTTTATAATTCTTACACATTTTTTTCAGAGATAATCTTCACAAACGAACACCACTTTTTGAAGCGTAAATTCAATCCCAGAAGTAAAAAACTAATGTTAGGCTAAAAGGAATGGTCACGTACCCACGTCACCACCATTAAACTTCCAACTTGTAATTTGATTTTGCGCCTCTCCTACAAAAACCTTTCCTCTTAGGGTGACCTGAAGCAGCTAGTGGTCATGGTTTTATCAATTGCCACACTCGCATCCTTTTTCAAACACCTGAGAAATGATCAACACTACAAGGCTGTAAAGGCAGACTAGTGAGTAGATGAGATTCCGTGTTGCTTGTGAAGACGCTTAATGTCCCTGACAACCTCTGTAGTCTCATTTAAAAACCACCTTCTTTAAGACGCGTAAAAGTTTTTTACAGTTTTAACAAGTGGGGAATTTACTGACGTATTTTATGTCGTAGAACAAAACATAAAAATCTCCTTTTTTCAGAAATCTAATCAAAAAAACAATCAAAAAACATCTGTGTTTTAGGACTTATTCCTGCAGTGTTATATACCCGATGGGCAGCAGTCTGAACTGAGGTTGGTCACAGAGTCACTGCTCAGCTCCATGTCATCATATAACGTACCGTAATTTCCGGACTATAAGCCGCTACTTTTTTCCCACACTTTGAACCTCGCGGTTTATACAATGACGCGGCTAATTTATGGATTTTTCCCGCTTTCACAAGCTTCATGTCACCAAAAAACTGAGCACCGTCGCATAATGTGACGTAAATCGAGCGCGCTCAAACTTCCCATTCATTACGGTAATTAACTTTTTTACGAAATTTCTCGGTGTTTCATTCAGTGTACCAAATGAACCTCTAAAAACTTTATGCCAACCTTCAATTGCATTATTAGTTCTTGGAATGTCTTCAGCAGCGGACATTATGAACAGCGGACATTATGAACAGCGGACATTTTAAACAGCGGACATTATGAATGGTCACGATTCTGATTACGGTCATGTTGTCACCCTCATCATGGCAAAGACACGGAGAAAGGCATATGATGCAGCTTTCAAGTTGAAGGCGTTTAAAGGCCTATTTATTTTTGTTCCAAGTCGTGTTTCGTTAAAGCCTGTGTAAAGTTCATTTGTTTCAATGTACCGGTAGGCACCTGCGGCTTATAGACATGTGCGGCTTATTTATGTACAAAATACATATTTTTTAAAAATTCAGTGGGTGCGGCTTATATTCAGATGCGCTGAATAGTCCAGAAATTACGGTACTACTCTGTGTGCTGTTTAATTAATGCTGAAGAAAGACCAATGCACTGCTGTTTAAATTCATCTAATATCTGTGGATAGTCAGATCATTTCTCAGCGTTTGAATGTCTTGATCAGCTTCAGTGTTATTTGATATGCTTCGAAAGCTCGGTGAAAACTAGTTTTTGACTCAACCCTGGTTTTATGAAAGAGAATGTGAGTTAGTGCCTTTTTCTGAATAAGGTAAAAAAAGGAGCCACTGAGCTGCATTGGAATGCCACAGTTCTTTGTGGTAGTATCTATACTGTATCTCCTCCACAATCAATTTTCTAATTTTCCTCTTTCACTTCAGGTTCATCAGCATTGCCTACCAACATGGCCTTCTTGGCAAGTGGACAAGCAAAGGAGCCAGCTGGCAATCGGCATCTTACTTCCTGTCTTTCCACCAATCACAGGACTGCAGCGGAGGGGAAGAACATGAGCATATTCAGCAGAACAACAGGTACTCATCCACTGAGATGTTTGTGTGAGAGTTTATTAACTTAAATACAGTCACATCAGTCTTTGTGAGTATGTCACAGACAGTGGATGACGCAGTGAATCCAAATGGGAATGATTTTTATGTTTATCACTATGAAATGGGTCTAAAGTATTTAGGTTGAAAAGTTTGACAAATAGTTCCAATGGCATCTATGAGTACAAATGGTATTGAAGCTTAATCTGTGTTTTGATGAGTACAGTATGTTAATACTGTACTCGTATTAATAACTTAACACGGGCTGCAAACGTTGGAAGTTTTTAGCAACTGCTCTATGTCTGGGTAACGTACTTTGTAAACCATGGCCTACACAAAGACATGACTCTTCAGTGTACTTTAGCTGGTTCATTTGTTTTTGTGAAGTGTCGTGTTCAAAATCTTCGAGAAAAGCAGTAAGGACTTCTGGTCGAATGAGGTTATATTAAAGTTGTTTTATTTAGTATTAAGTTGTGATGAGAGTATATCTCGGCCGAGATTTCTGAAAGTCGCGGTCCACAGTCCACAAAGCAGAGCGATGTCGTTAGCTGTCTCTCGCTTGTTTCAGAACCCCCAATTCAAGTTTTGTGCACAGTGATATACTTTCTTTGTTAGAGGCGCTGCCTCTCACTCATTGGTTAGTAAATGTGAACTATGTAACATGATCTTCTTTGTTGGTTTCTGGTTGGTGCACAGGCGTGTCCACGCCTCTTGGCAACACGAGTCCCTCCTTTGGCAGTAGGCGTATCATGCTGTTGTAAACCTGAGTTGTAGCTTTGTCTTGTAACCCCCCCTATTTACACAAGACTATGCGTACCTTTTTATACAACAGTTTCCACGAGTACTTTTTCTTATCATTTGGTTACATGAGTTCACACATAAAATATATATAAAAAAGAATATAAAATATAAAAGAAATATGAGACTAAAAACATTTCCTTCAGTGTATTAACTTATAATGCGCATTTCTGTAAACCTTTCAATGTCTGCATATTTCAGACGTTTTTAGTAACAGCAGCATTTCATTCACAATTTTAGGTATGAGCAAACTTATTAATAATGGTTCTTCAGTGAGCATATGTAAAACTAGCTAGATGTAATAATCACACTTCAACAGAAGGAAGCACCATCTCATGGTGAAACCCTGCTATAAGTGGCTTCTGGGATCTATAAGACAACTGTCAAATATTTTTGGTATTTCTCTGAATAAAAACCAACAAATCTTACTACTTGGGAAAATACCAGAAGAGATCAAGAAAAAATATTCTTACTTATTCCTCGTAATAAGAGTGGCAATAATTAAACAAATTACAAAGAATTGGTTAAAAGATGATAACCTAATTAACTCAAAATGGAAGGATCTTGTAAATGAAATGTATGGAATGTAAAAAATAACCATGAGAATAAGAAATTAAGTTCATATCTTTGAGGAAAGATGGTAAAAATAGGTGAGGTATATGACACACAAGGTTTTCTAACGTTTATCTTCATTTTCTTTTTCTCTTATTCCTCTGATTTCTTGATAGTTATTTTATCTTATAATTGTATCTGTATTTTAATTGTTTTGTATGCCCTGTGACCATATTATTTGTTAAAATGCAAAAAATTAAATAAAAGAAGGGAGTTTTTAGAGTGGAATCTAGACCGGCCCTGTCAGGAAACAGGAGGAGGGGTTCAGACTGGAAGGTGGCTGCATCTGTATATCAGTAACTCCTTATTTGAAGAGGTGTGCATAACCATGACATGACACCTGTCAAGTACATTAACACAAAGGAGTCTTTATGAAAGTTTATGATTGTTGACATTAAGTGTCATTTGGTCAATTAACCCCAAACCCATTAAAAATGACCTAATGACAACAGTCATAAACATTCACAAAGACTCCTTCTTGTTCAAGACAGGTTTCAAGTCTTATGCACAACCCTTCAAATAAAGTGGTGCTGATATATCTTTTAAAACTCTGATTGAAGCAACTTTAAATGCAAAGGTAGGTTAATTCATCCAACAAAATGCTTTAGAAATGTTTTTCTCTTGGCTTAAATAGATGTGTATTTTCTGTCTTTGTGCCTCTGTATCCATGTTGCTGTCCTACAGTTCAGCGAGACTCTCGGTCTCTGAGAGGGAGGCCTGCAGGCTCTGCAGCGGTCAGCTCCTTCTGCACCCTAAGTGCCCGGGCACAGAGGAGGAGGGAGAGGGAGAGGAGAGAGGAGGAACAGCAGAGGAGGAGGAGGAGCGAGGGGATGGGAGCTGAGAGACACCTCCTGAGACCTCGCCAGCTCTCCCTGCAGGTCAGGAGGACTAACAAGGTCTGATCATCCCTCCTACGTGTTTCTCTGTCTGACGGGTGTCTTCATTGCTAGGTTTCTTGTTACTTCCACCAACTGTTGATTTTAGTAGTGCGAGATCACAGATGTAATTATGTCTGACCACGTCAGACATCAAAAGTGTTGATTGGAGTTCCAAACGGTCACAGTCGAAAAGTGAAAGAAATAGTCTTGTTAAGAATGAAAGCAGAGATCTAGAGAGAAGTTCAAACCGTGGCTCCTAACGTAGGTCCGCAGAGCCTGAGGTGGGTGTGAATGTTGGAAGGTCTTTCAGAAAGCTTCAGAAATGGTCGGACACAGCCCCCCCCTAATCAGACATCACAAAGGTGTGGGGGGGTCTGAAGTTATTCGACCATCTGATCAGCCCTTCTGAAGAAGCATTCTGGCAGCTCAAGTCATGGAGCCCTCTGAATGGTCAAAGTCTTCAGTAATGACTCCTTTTACTCCATCCCATTACAGAAGCTGTTTCACTGGGCTCAGAACAGTTTTTTGCCGATATAATTTTTTACCAGGCATTAATACAAGCCAACATGATCTTTTTCTGTTGCAGGTTGCCATGGTGACGAGGCTCTCTGAACAAAGAGCCTCCTGTGTCAGGTCAGTTCCCACCTTAAAGCCGAGCACAGGTGGGGGCAGCAGACGCTCCCCCAGGCCCTGCACAAGGCCTACTAATACCTGTAATCCAAGACTCCAGGAAGCCAACAACAAACCCCTCTGCCGGCACAGCAAACACCAGCTGCCTCGCAAACGGCACCTTCCTCAAGACCAACGAACCGTCTCAGATTACTATGGCAACCCCAAGACCTTCAGTAGTGTCCAGAACTCAGGAAGACAGTCAAGCAAGACTCCAGCTCAAATCCCATTGATGAACGGCTCTGCCATCAGACCGCTCAGTGAGAACCCTGGGGTCCTGAGGTCGTCCAGAAGAAGGAGGGGCCTCCCACCAGACACCAGCCCTACCCCTCTGAACAACAAGAACTCATCAAAGAAGTGCAGGACAGTGCAATGCAGTGATGGTGATGTCCCAGTGCAGAGTGACTGCCATATTGGTGAGATCCCTCAGAGGGAGGCCAGCTGTGATAAAGATTTTAGAGAGGAGTCTGTGAGTCATATTAGTGAAATCACTGGTAGCCATAAAGATGACCTTACACAGGACAGATGTGGCCATGTTGGAGAGATGACAGTAGAGAGGGACAGGTGTATTAGTGAAGACCTACAGGACAACATACATGTTGGAAAGTTAAGTTTCACCAGGGTCTCTGCTCTGGAGCCCTCTCAAGAGGGGGTCAACCTTACCAACATCATCACAAACTATGACCTCAGCCCTGTCAGGGAGGTCAGCAGTCATGTGAGAGAAAAAAGGCTCCAGAGAAATCAGCCCGCTTCATCCACACTCCCTAAACTAATGACCAGGACTGCTGATTCCAGAGCTGCTGCTGTGAGGACTACTGTAACTAAAGCTGCTATCAACTCAGTGACTTCTACACACACACACACTGACCCACCAGCCAGTTATTCTGCCAAGCACACTGCTAAGGGCACTAACAAAGGTACTAGCAAGGACATTACCAAGTGTACTTCACCAACCAGCACATACTCGATCCATAATTCCAAAGGTGCTGTAAAAGACTCTTCCAAGGGTACCACAGAGGACTCGACAAAGGACAGTTTACCTGTCTGTAGCTATTCTAGCACTTCCAAGGGCTCGTCAAAGGGCCTCACCCAGACCAAGTCTACTACCTCAGCCATTAAGACCAGGAGCAGCCCTAGAATCCTTCTGAAGCGCTAACAAACGTTTGACGTCTGAAAACATTCACAGATTTACTATTCGATATATTGAGAGTTGAGGTTTAGCAAAATGTTAAAAACAAGATTAGATACTGTTGATCATAAGCACCGCATAATGATGGTTGTTGGCTGGTTGGGTTGTGACGTAGTGACTATGTACTGTTCTCTACACATGTCAAAGATTGTGGGATCATTTTAATTCTATATAGGTTTTGACTGAAGGCTCATGCACACCTTTGGTTTCTTGTAGACAGGTTCATAGGAGGCTTCCCGCTCACTGTCTTATTACTCGCAATGAACCTTATTTATAAATCCAACATCTGGTGATGCTTAAAATAAGGTAACGGTGATGCTTTACCTGATGAAGGTCTGAGGATAGAAACGTAGTTATCAATAAAGTGTATTGCAAGTCAAAGGACCGTGTGTGGGAGGTCTCTCTTTCTCTCACACACACACACACACACACACACACACACACACACACACACAGCATAATGGGAGACACGTTGTGTAATGGAGTGTATAATAAAAGTCCCTGCTGTATCTGAAATAGTAGCTTGATATTTTTGTATTATATTACATGGAAAAGCACATGGTTAACCTGGAGTCAGTCTGCTGTACAGTTTTCAGCAGACTGTTGTGCATACCATGCCATTGCTCTGGGGCTTTTTGGCAGGCCGGTTATTATACAGTCCTGTCATTTCATTTAAACAGGAAAAATGTGTTCAGGACCGTCTAGATCGATGGGTTTCTCACTTTAAAACAATGTCAAGTCTCTTAAATCAATAGTCAAGTGCTCGTATGAATAATGAAATGGGTTTTACTTGGCGTAACTGTTCCTCCTGTTCATACTGTCCATTACAAGATTCCATTTCAACGTAAGTGATGGGGGACAAAATGCACAGTTCTGTGAAAAAAACGTTACACCATTTATCTGAGGCTAATATGAGGAATCAGCTGTCTTAGTCAGTCAAATCAAGTGAGTATTTTCCGAAGTTAGTCTTTTCAGTATGAAATTGTCCTCCATAGGTCAGCAAAGAAACATGTGTTTTTGTCCTGTGACAGGATTTTGTACCCCATCACATGCATTGAATTTGCATAAGAAAAGGTTATTTTCATGGACAGGAGGAACGAATACAGCCAGAAAAACCTGTTTCAGTGGTTCTTATGGGCATGTGACAGTCAGTGCTACGTGAGCACAGCGGAAACATCCCTCGACATCGACTCTCGCCTCTGTTGCGGCCGCCAGAACTGCGTGTAACATCAGCCTATGTAACATCAGAGGGACCCCCCCCCAAAAAAAATCTAGTGCTCTGTTCAATGCACAAAAAAGGTTTTCAAGTGGGTTACATGCAAAGTATACAAGGACAAAACTAGTTATTTACTGATTTATATTTAATGCCTGTACTGTACGTACATTAATAAGTTCTTGTTGATGCTTCTCTGGGCGTGTGAAGGGGGCCGAGTATTGACATCAGACATGCTTTTCTCAGAGTCTGTGTGGAGTGATACATTTGTAGAAATAGAAGGATATGTGTATTGTGAGGCGGGTGTTAACATGGCCATACTGTGTGGTAAATGACGGCACGGGTCCACACAGATATCATGGATACTATTGAAATGTCAGCAGGTTTTAGGATTACATCAGGCGCTATTAGCTTCCTCATAGCTGATTTTGGGAGGTTAAATAGAAGAAAGGTAAAATGTTATGGCTGTATTAAATATAATTAGTACATGAATTAATTAGAAATGTCCTCACTGTGTGTTGGATTAAAACAAAAAACTTTGGTTGACATTGGTCAAATGAATAATAAAAGACACTGGGAGACAGCAATTGACACTGCTGCTCCCCTTCTGTTTTTTGTTTTTCCAACATAAACTTGCCATCAAAACAATTTTTAATATGACTACACATAAGAGTTCTGAATAAGTAACTAAATGTGTCTGTAAATTAGTTCATCATACTCTGTCCATATATCTTTTATCAGTCACCCGGTTGGTATTTTGAAATCACTTCATCATTTGAAGCGTTTGTGCCCTTTTATGAACTCTTCATTGATCATTAATTACAGTTGGCTGTCCACATGGCACTCCATGCAACAGACAGATTGACAATCTTCTTCCTGATACAGGGTTCACCCTGTGTATGACTTGATCATTCCCACTCAAACATTCTACAAAGGGATGTTTCATTAAGGATCCTTACATCTGTGTGTTACTGTGGCACATGTGTTCGCTAAATGGCCTTCGATGGAAAATCCCAGAGTGGATATGCAGTGTGTTACAATGTGCTGGGCTTCATCTGCGACACAAGTCAGTGATTTCAAGTTCCTTTGAAAAACATTAACATTTTTGTTTGAGAGTACCACTGAGCATTTCCCACTACTCATTTAGTTGTCTTGAAAATATTTAAATGAAAAATGTCCATTATATTCGTGCTTCTTGCAGATACTGTCAATTCACATGGACACCGTCTCCAGTTTTCCATCTATTTTCTCAACAGCCAGTGGGAGAGTTGTCACAGAGATGGGTCCTTACACAACAAATGGATTCATGTCTTATTCCTGACCATGAATTTACGTATGTCATGGCCAGTTAATGCAACTTTAAAGTGTTATTGAAGTTTTCAGTCAGTTTTTAGTCATATCTCTATCTGTCATTGTGTATTCATGGCGTTTTGGTAAGATGAGCAAACTCTTTCAGCCCCAAGAGAATATGAACACATGAAAAAACTAATATGTGTGCAGCCACATCTAAGGTCACTGTAAAAAGTCTGTAAATGTCAATCATTTGAATGAGAATTTGCAATAAAATCTCTTTGCATACTTATCTGCCGGTGCATTTAAACTGAGGCTATTCCCACTCATTGCAACAAGCGCTGAGCTAAGAAAATACCATTCTGACTTTTCTTTCCCTATAGGAGGCTTGAAGGTTATTAAAATATCATAGCAATGGGTTTCTGTGGTTATCCTACTTACTACAAATCACAGCTAAGTATTTTGCAAATCTTGCTCTTTGGTTTTCGATTTTCCAGGCATTCAAGGATTTCCATTCATTTCTTTACACTTCTTCTGTTGAAACTACAATTCACAGTGATTTAATTTATAATCCAGATAATACAGCACAGTTACAAAATGACAAAATAAGTTGTTTCCCTTTTTAAATGTAAATCAAAGGTTGTAAAGTGCATGTAAGTCAATTACAGTCCAAAAGGTTGAATGCACATGGATCACTTCCATAAAATCTTTTGACCATTTTACAAATAACGTATCACAACTGAACCGGTTTTATTGATGAAAATTAAAAGTTAACTTACCCATATATTATTTAAAAACATTTCTTGATGGAATTTTGCCTAAATATTGAACAATTAGACAACTTTGGGAGCCCTCAGATCATGACCTCAATGGCTCGTGGGTATGGAAGAAGGTCATGTGATGTGATCAATTATTTGTCAAAGTAGAAGATTCTTTTTCACAACTAAACACTAAATCGTGGATTTGATGTTACTGCTTTTAGTAAAGTGAGTAAATCCATTACAGAACACTGCAGTTCATAATTGATGATTTCACTCATTATAATCACAACATGATTATAAAACACTCAACATTGCTCTCTTTAGTGAGCAGTGAAAGATATTTCGTTATCAGAAATTTATAAATAGTTGTCAGTGTGCATCATTGATGACACGTGTAGCGCGCTGTAACTGTAACTTGCACTATATAGTATACTATATACTATATATTTCACACTGAGAAGTAAGAAGTTAATATAATGGTTCCCAACATTTTCCTTTAAGGGAGCCCTTTTCTGTTATTGAGTAAACTGACGACCCCTGACGAATGTTAAGTGACATGTTTTATGGATATTTCATATTATATTCAATGCGTAAAAGTGCACAACAACTGATGAACTGTACAATTAACCCAAATAGTAAACGCAGGAAGTTTGTGTAAAGAGAGTGATTGGGAAGAATTTTGTGCAGATTACTTCCCCAGTTTGGAATCCGCTGCAGTCGGGTACCACATATGGAGTGACTGGGACACAGCATGAGTAAAATATGAAAACCCAAAATTCCACCTTTCCATCAAATTCAAATATTGTAGATGTGCTGTGCATCATTTTATACATGTTTTGCCAAGATTCAGTTTAACAGTAATATGCAAACATCTTTCACTAGAATGAAGCATGAAGAGGGGGCGCTCGTGCACAGTTGGAACACATTTCTGCCCTCGCTACATACGGCAGATGCACTTTGATATTCACACCCGGACTCAAGCCTTTCAGGCAGACAAGTAGGTCTAGCTGTAGACACACAGTAGCTATGGTTAGGTTGAGGAAGAGATGTCAGGAGGGCGGGGTGTCGTGTAGTGAACTCCAGGCAGACTTTCACGGGCTGCGTAAAAATCCTTCTTTCAGACCCTGCTGTGTAAGTTCTACCTACAGACTCGAGGAGTGGAGGGGCTGCCTGAGAGGCTAATTTCAGGACAAATAAATACCCACTTTGAACACAGACTACGTACAGCGTGAACAGGCTGCAGCTCTCAGCTAGCTGCCGGAGCACCAGCAGTGTTGACAGCCAGTCCAAGCGGCTGCTCTTACATGGAAAGATCTGACCAGCTCACAGGAATCATGTTTGAAAACTTCAGAGAAAGACTTCACATGGTCCAGCAGGATTTCACTACGGGGTTGGTCTGCTTTCTGACATAACGTCACTCTCTGCTTTAGCTAGCTGAGATAACCACCTCGGATAGCATTATATGATTAGCTTTAATGTTTGTGTGGTAGACCTTGTTATATGGAGAGATGTACACTTAATGATGAAACACGTAGAGATATAGTGGTATTTAACGTTAGCTAACTCCAGCCCTCACTGCTTTTGGACCGTCTTTTTGGAAAGCTGTAACGCTGTTTTATGGCGCTCAGCTAATGTTTCCCTCCTTGAATTAAATATATGTAAACATTACATTTCTTGTCAATGTCATTTTAAACCTAACTACGTTGAGTTCCGGGTTGTTATCGTCCTAACTAGTTCGGTCATATTGTAGCTGCGTTCAGCTGACGGTCATGTGATGAGGTTTTTTTTCTGGACAGTGAAAACATGAACCTACTGCAGTACAAATATCAGTAATGACAAAGGTGGAATTACAAATATCCCAATTTCAACAATGTGAATTATAAAGACACTCTTTCTCAGTGGCCGATGGTGTGCCGCTCTGGTTCAGCGCTATAGCCAATGCCTGCAGTGGTGTGCCGCTCGTGCTCCACAGACATGTACCGTTTCCTCACCGTGGAACTGACAGCAGTCGCCCCCTGACGCGTATGCAAATGTATTGCCAATGTAGTGCCAGTGCCAATGTGGTGTCAATGTAGTGCCAATGGCAAGCTTCACGACATGTACTGCCGTAAATGTGAATTTCTGTCTTTATTGACACAACACAGCAGCGTTTATGAAGGAATGTGTGCGTTTCTCTGGTCTGCTCTGTTGTTGGGAGCCATGTGCAATGCTTTTGAAATGACAGTACAGTAATTTCATACTGATGTTCCATGGAGTTAATATTAGAGCTAATGTTAGCCTAAGTCAACATGGCTATTGTTAGCCTAGCCACCATGGCCAGTCTGACTAATCAATAACATATATTCGAGCCAACTAACCAATACTTGTGTTATTTTTGGCATGTTTATTAGAAGAACACAATCACATCATGTAAAATTAGAACAATAACCGATATACCACTCTGATCCAGCGGTAGGCTATATGCGGTTTGTACCGACCTATGTCGAAATTAAAAAACGGTTCATGCTGATGGGTTGGATTGGGATGTCGGTAAAAATTGTTGTATGCCACTGGGTCATAATTATAATAATAATAATAATATAGCATAATCAAGGCAATTGATGATGAAGTACAGGTGCAATAATAAGTTTGAAAATCTTGAAAAGTGTCAATTTATAAAATAATTCCAACAGTGTGAAAAATGTTGACAGCTCTGGGTTTATTGGCTGTTATGCTGTGAATGAGAACAAGAAGTTACAAAATGTCGATAGTATAACAGTGCCCCTCGTGGCAGATATAGGGACCTGCCACTGCAGACTAGAGCCGATATTGGAGTTGACCATAGTAACACTCTATTAGGTGTAGCCTCATCAATACACATTGTAATCACAGTATATCTGAAAACACGTTGTCATTTCACACTATCCGATAATAGACCAGTAAAAGAAATATGCCATGTTTATCATAGCCTCTGGTGGAATAAGGCTTAATTATGCCACGATAGAAACAGGTTACTCATTCAAAGTTTATGCTGGATAATGAATAATATTATACATGAATAATATTCCTGGTTATTGTTCTATGACGTGGAATTTTACATAACCTTCTTTTAAACATGCCAAAAAGTATTGGTTAGTTGGCTCAAATTTCTGTTATCGATTAGTCAGACTGGTGGCTAGGCTAACAAAAGTCATGTTAATTTTCGATCTCTGCGCCACTCCTCTTTCTGCAATATACTGAAATAGAGCCCTTTTTAAAAGCTGCTCTGCATTATTGATATATTTAATTTAATTGACCAGGAAAATGGGCTCACAGGCACACTATAGCAAACAAAAAATATATAGTTGCTTCTGTCAGACACTGTGTGGATCCAATGTTCGTACATAGAATGGTCTGCTGGAGCTCCGGAGGCTCCTTGTGTCTGTACATCAAGTGTCACACACTGAACTCCAGTCACTGGTTAGGCCAGTATCTTGCATGGTAGCTTGCTTGGATGTAGTTGAATAAGAGGCATACTGTAAAACAGGAGTCTATTTTATTTATTCATTGCTATATAGTGAGTTTTAACTTGGTTTGCAAAGGTATTTGTACATCCCTGCTGAACTTGTCTTTAGTTCTCTCTTCTTTCCCTCCCTCCAGCTTCAAGACCCTCGGAGACAAATCAAGAGACACCAAAATCAGAAGGAGACCCAGGTGTGTGTGTGTGTGTGTGTGTGTGTGTGTGTGTGTGTGTGTGTGTGAGAAAGAGAGACCTCCCACACACGGTCCTTTGACTTGCAATACACTTTATTGATAACTACGTTTCTATCCTCAGACCTTCATCAGGTAAAGCATCACCGTTACCTTATTTTAAGCATCACCAGATGTTGGATTTATAATTATGTGTGTGTGAGCGAGTGTGAGTGTGTGTGAGCAATGAATGCTCTAATGAAGGTTCACATTATTCATTATTCTCCTGTTTGTTGTTCAGGTTCGAAGACAGCCTTCCTCATTTCAGTGCTGGACTGGACATCCTCAGCAGGTCTCCACACACACACACAGACACACACAGACCGACACAGTCACTTTCCACACAGCTTTGATGTGTTTCTGTATAAATGTGTTTCTCAGGTATGAGGAGAGCTGGTTTCTGCTCCATAAAAGAACTAAAGACTGTGCTCAGGCTGCAGAGGTAGGACCTGTACAGTACACACACACACACAAACACACACAACAATCAAGTTACTATGTAAGTAACAGTTTAAGCAGTTTAAGCAACATTGCCAACTCTTCTCTGGTTCCGGTGAGGATCTGTTGCTTGTTTTATATCATTATAAATGGAATGTCTTTGAGCTTTGGACTCTTGGTCAGACCAAACAAGTCACATGTGAAGACGTCACTGGACCTTGAGACTTTTTACCTATATTTTATATACATCATGATTAGTCTATTAATTTGAGAAGGTAAGCAGCCGATCGATTAACAGTAAAAGTAATTGTTAGTTTCAGCCCTAAAACAGGCAGAAGCTTTTAGAAATGGTGTCCGCACAGTGCCACGCTTTTGAAATGAATAATAGCTGAGCACAAATGGACTC
Source organism: Bovichtus diacanthus (assembly GCA_943590825.1). Classification (NCBI taxonomy): domain Eukaryota; kingdom Metazoa; phylum Chordata; class Actinopteri; order Perciformes; family Bovichtidae; genus Bovichtus; species Bovichtus diacanthus. The sequence continues at coordinate 109,363 of CALSBV010011564.1, forward strand.
TCTGCAGGCTGTTTTCTATACAACAGAAACAACATGGTAGAGGGGTCAGTCCAGGTTGGAGGTAGATATGTGTCCTATGCAGCCCTACATCTCTTCAGCGGACACTGATTAAAAGACTTTCACACACGGAGGAGTTAGCAGTTGCTGAAGTCAGTAACTTAAGCTCCTGTGTGGCTGCAGAAATCTGGAGCTGCTTCACAAGAGAAAGACTTGCTGTGATTGGCTGGTAGAAAGCTTTGACAGGAGCTGTTGTCTTCTTACTAACAGAGTTTTTGTGTGTGTCTGTCTGTCTGTCTGTCTGTCTGTGTGTCTGCGTGCGTGTGACAGGCAGTAGATGGGGACATAGTGATGCTGTCGGCACACTGGGAGAGAAGAAGAGCAGCTCTGAATCAACTACAGGAACAACTTCAGAGCCTGCCGGCCTTCATCAGTGAGCTGGAGGCCATCACTGCTAACATCGGTATGGAGTCTGTTTCTTTCCTGTCCGATAAAGACCAGTCACCTCCAACAACAACAGATAATGTCAAACAGTGGACCTCGGCAGTGGTCGAAGAACTACTCTGATCCTTTACTTAAGTAAAAGTAACAATACCACCGTGTAAAAGTACTCTGTTACAAGTAAAAGTCCTGCAATTAAAATTCTACTTGAGTAAAAGTACAGATATATTACCAGCAAAGTGTACTTAAAGTATAAAAGTACTTGAAGTGTGAGTGTGAATGTCCTCTGGACTGTTACAGAAAGCTACAGAAATGAAATAATGCTGACCGTGGACAGTTTTCTATCCAATCGTCATCATCCGAAAATTATTAAATACATTTCTATGATTAATTAAGTATTACACATTTTATTTTGGTGCTTGTGTAAAACGTAATATGAACAAGAAGATTGAAAGTATGACTCTGTGTTTCTGCAGCTCATTTGGAAGGTGACTTTGAGGAGATGGAGAGCAGACTGGTGTACCTGGAGACTCTGTGTTGTCAGTGTGAACAACAGACATTCAAACAACATCACATCAACCAACTAGAAGTCTATCAGAAAAAGAAGCGGTATGACATGCATCCTATGAGACTGACGCTTTCAGATAGTTTAGATAGTCCAACAGATGGTTGAGCAGAGCTCCGTATTGAGCCTCAATGCTTTCTGTGTCTTTTCACCCATTGTGAAAAACTGTCACGTACTTAACGTTGGCTTGATTAATTTTTTGTTATCAACAAAGACAGACATAACTAAAAAATACGTGTCTAAATCAAAGATGGAGAAAGTCAGTGTTTCTTTATCCAGAGATAAATAGTGTGACTCAATGCTAACTGTTCTAATGTTTGTCTTGTAACAGGAGGGAGGTGGAGGCCCTGGAAGGTGAGCTGCTGCTGTACTGTCATCAGGCATTACACGTTGTGATTACTGCACAATAAGGACTACATTACTCCCTTATTACAGTGCCTCTTTTTGAATGTCTCTTCATTTGTCACAATGAATGGTATAGGATGTAAAAGTGAGTAAACACACATTTTACCATCATTTCCCTCAGAGAGAAAGTTATCCGACACCCACATCACCCATGTGAAAAGCTATTTTCACCTGTAGTTATTAACAATAGAATTAGGTCGACTGGCTGATGAAGCGTGTTGGTGTGATTCTTAATACTGCTGATAATGGTATAATGTGAAACATAGAGGATATTCTAAGAATAACATCTTCTGTTTGTAGTGGAGTTGAATTCTGAGCATGCTCAGAAGGTGGCAGAGCTGGAACAGGTCGTGCAGCAGAAACTGAGAGAACGACAGAAAGTCTATGAAGAAGCCTTTAACCAAGACGTGCAGCAATACCTGTCCACTGGGTACCTACAGCACAGAGGTCAGTCACGCTTTGTAGCGTACCACTTTTACTTTCTATAATTATTAACCAATAAGATCATATGTGGATTAGAGGAGATTTTTGAGGCAATTTAAAGTTGCAGGCATGTGCTAACCATTTTCACACGATTTATACATTTTGAAATGTATTCATTCACACTAAGATGGTGCTTTGTAGTCAGAGCCAATACCTGTACTCAAGTTAAAGTACTGTTACTTTGTGAAAACAAGCTCTCAAATAGAAGTAAAAGAGAGTGGATCATGTGATGATGGCTGACTGAGGGACGTGTTTTCACTGAGCTCCTGCTCACATGACTTTGACTATATTATATGCAATAAAATGTTCCCCTTCCAGCTTAATATACTAACACAGTGTTGCACAAACGCAAAGAAAAGAGACAACAAGAAAAGTGTCTCTTTTGTTGACAAGCAATGTCGAAATAAACGAAAATTCGGTCACTGAATTGGTTAGGGGTTAGACCTGAACTTGACAGAGGACAGTGTAGAAACGGGGGGGCTGCAACAATGGTCGTGTGTGTGTGTGTGTGTGTGTGTGTGTGTGTGTGTGTGTGTGTGTGTGTGTGTGTGTAGAGCCAGCAGGAGCTGATGTGCGTGTTCTGGATCAGATGACAGTCACTAACATATCAGACCAGGAGGCTTTGGATGACTTCCTCAACTGCACTGGTGATGACATCAGTACAGGATCCTCTCTGACCTCAGGTAACCCCAACTCTACAAGCTGAAGATTTAAGACAAGCATATATTGTAGATAAAGACATTGTGTGTTGTCAAAGTTTTTAAAGCGACATCAATCACTGTTTTCGTCACTTTCGAGCATCAGACACAGCTATCACCAGTTTGCTATCTTAACAAGTTGTTATGGCTAATATGTGCCTCGTAGGCATGGAACAACATCAGCATGCATTTGTATTTGTGTTATTGGTGTAACCATGTAGCTTTATTTTGGCCATTAGCGACTCTGTGCACATCAGACAGTAACTGAGTCAATCTAACATACAAATCTTCTCTCCAGATGTGACGGCTTGAACTTGAATGAATGATACTATTCCAGTGAGAGTGAAGCTTTAGTTGTCTTCTCTAACAGGTCCAGACCTCGAGTCCTGCTCTTCTGAATCTGAAATGAAAAGCCAAATAATCCAAGCCCCTCCCACAAACAACCAAGCACCCAACCGGGACACAGTATGGGAGCAAGAAGAAGAAGCTGCCAGTGAGGAGAGTGATGAGCCTCTGGTGCAGTCAGACGACGACGATGTTCAGCCTGATATGTCATTGGTTGGTCTACAGGATGTTGGCATACTGAGGGGCTCTGATGAGAGTGACCCTGCAGAGGATTTGCCCTCTGGGTAACCTAGCAACCAGGCCCTTGAAACTCCTTGAATACAATGTAAACACTAACTACTGCTGCCCTCTGCTTTGACTTGACACAGCTCCCATCTGCAGCCAGCAGGAGCCAGCTCTCTGAAGGCTGAGGTCAGAGACGGCTTTCTTCACATTTGATAGGAAAAAACACATAAGTTCTGAATCTTCATATGGTCGGGACACTTGTGCTGAGCTGTCATTACTCCTAACTAATTGAGATATTGTTGATTCACCGTTTACCCAAATGGAATGATAAAAAACGTTCTCTGTGTATAGAGAAAAATCTAAGCTAATTAGAGAAAGACTTGTATCCTTTGGTGTAAAGCATCTCTGTCTAGCTGGGGATATGACAGTTGCCACAGTGTCAACAAGGTCTTTTAGTTTTCTAAAACCTAAATCTGGCTGTGTAACACCACTGCATTCACATGCTACAGTGACTTTTAACATTTATAGGTTCGGGAAAATCTACAGTATCTGTAAGTAATGCTGTTTGTGGGAAGTTACCTTATTTAATTGCTGACTGTTAAAGTCCTCAAGATATAGATTTATTGTACTTTTTATTTCTCTTTGTGCTTACTAATGTGCAAAAAACAGCTAGTACAGACCCCATACTGTAGACTGGTGCCACTGTCCACCACAGTGTTGATGTGCTGGTGGCCTTGATGACGCTGATAAATGCGTTGATATCACAATAAAGTTGTTCTGTAAACTGCAAGACTTCTTCACTTCTCCGTGCACCTGGGACGTAGGGTCAGACTTAACAGAGAACGAGCTGTACTGTCCTGCTTCAAATCTAGAGAAGAGAGGGGGCGACAGACTGACAGAACAATTCTTAAAAGATAAGGCTGGTGATATTCTATACTTTTCATGGAAAGTGTAAGTGATTTAGACAAAGTCAGTCTCACAGAAGAGTACAAGTAGAAGATATCTTTTCTATCTCTAGGGTGTCTTAACACCTGGACAAAGACAATCCTGTCCTGTCGTCGCAGGAAGTCTTAATGCTTCAGCCAACAATGATATAGCAGCTTGTTTGGCTCTTCCCTGTTTCAGTGTGGCAATGTCCTTGTGGCTGATACCAGCCGAGTGTAGGCTGTCAAAGCAGCATGTTAATGTGTCACACATGCTCAATTATCACGTACAGATGTAATGTTTGGAGGTTGTCCACATACTTTTGACCATATAGGAAAAAAAAGTTTTTGTAGTGTGGGTGACATAACATTTTAATGGGTGATGTGGAATAAATGTGTATACTGTTGGGTAGATTAGAAAAAAATATATTATAAGATATAGTGGAATAACAAGTATATTTCTCTGAAATGTAGTAAAACACAAGTATAATTTCAAATGTGACATTAATACTCAAGTCTAGCAGGTTGTTTTATCTTAACAGTCAACATGCTGTAGTGCTTTCATTTTTTGAAATGGAGTAGAAATCATGTAAAGTACTGGTCAATAGGTATGTATGTCAATCACAGACACAACACAGGGTGAAGTTGCTGAAATACTTTTAATGATCATTAGTAAAGACTGAAATATACTGTAAAGGACTAAAGGAAACACTGACCTCTGTGATCCTCCAGTTATAACAGGAGTAAAAGTATCATTATTGTTCAGTCATCAGGTGATAAAGCCATCATTGTTGCATACTGATCACTCGGAACAAATCTAATCCTCCTTCATGAAGGTTACAATGCTCAGTGGTTAGTGTAATGTAATATAATTTAACAGCAGCTGAAACTGCAGACTCCAAAATGACTGTTCAATCCACATGTATCTGAAACACTTTCAATAAAAACTGAACATCATGAACTTCATGAAGGTGCAATCTCTAAACTGGAATAAATTGTTACTGCAATAAAGACATTTTGTGAGCACAGTTTAAAAGCAACGAGAAAATATTGATTTATTATGCATTTACATCAGAGGAGACGTAAAAGATCTGATTTTTGACAATTTAACTATTAAAATCTTTAATTGTGAAACAACTAGATTTATTTATTTTTTTGCATTTAGTACCTCAATGCAGAAGAATCTATAGTATCAATCTATATAGTAAAAACACAACTATATGCTATATATGCACGATATGTTCTATCGATATGAACGATATGAAATGCAGAACGATGAAGTTCTGCATTTCTTTTTTCCAGTTCTATAATCTTTTGCCAGGGTGTTTGAGGTCATCGTAGCAACCCCTCACTCCCTCCCGCACTCCACAGCGTTGATGTTTTTGGCAGGGTTGGTTCTTACAGGCCACCATCCCTCCATGACACTCACAGAGACGCTGGCAGTCCGACTCCGTGTAGAACTTCTGACCAGACGCACTGTACTGACCATTTAAGACACAGCCGCACTCAGCCAGCGGCACACAGCGATCCTGGAAGGTCAAAGTTCAGTCAGTACGATGACACACTGGCAGCGGCTCGTCTGAATGCAATTATTGTACTTACATGTACACTAAAGAAAGTCCAATTTATTTATCTTTATTTTTCATGGCCCTCATACTGTATGTATCACCACTGTAAGTTTGTACTACAGCAACAGCTTTGACAGAATGTACGTCTTGAAGTTATTGAAGTGAACATCACCGTCTCAAAGGTGGTTCCCCCTAACAACAGGACATGTGTGCAACCTTCTACAGCTCTGGGGAAATGTGAACTCATGACATCAGTATTTCTTAAACCCTAGCTACAGCCCTGGTTTCCCCAAGTAAGACACACATACGCAGAAAAAGGGTTCTTGATAATTACAAATCCATCATATTTCCGCAGGAACATCCCTGAGGTGTGAACATGTGCAGAAAGTGGGAAGAGATAGAAGCAGGGTCCCACTCCCACACAAGTCATGTCTTAGTTGAAGAAGGCAGTGCAGTGTGGGGGATTACCTGACTCAGCAGGTAACCAGGGTTACACACACAGCCCTCACTGGGCGGGGTCTTACACTCGGCAGGTGGAGATGAAGCGGTACAGCTGATTGGACAGCCGGGAGCTGTGACACTGTACATACTGTTGGCTGCACACTCCATCCCTGACACACACACACAAATACAACTTGATCATGTCATTGTGATTTGTAAGCATATTTCTGACATTGTACACATTTTCTGTGAGCATATATTAAGGTGCCGCCGTGCTTCATCAGAACTAGACAAAAACCTCCCAAACACACACACACAGAGTACTTACAGCAGAGGCGCCTCATCCTCCACGCCTTCACACAGCCTCCGTTTCTCTGACACTCTTCCACATAGTCACTGATGATGTCACAGGCTGACTGCTGTTTGCCCTCATTGAGCACCATGTCATAGATACAGTCGTGACGGTACTGCTCTGAATCTACTCGGCCCACGCAGTCAGCCAGCGGCCCATCCTGCGCTGTGATGATATCACACACTGATGTGTAGCTGGGGGCTTTGAAGTCAGGGGGGAGCGGCTGAGCACAACCGCTACCTGGCAGCACAAAAACATCACACATTATATAGACTCTAAAACAGCTGATATAATCTGCCACTGGTGTTGAAGCTTACTCATGTTACCAGGATATGCTTTACAAATAATAATAAAAAGATCTAATAAGTGTGATTAAGCGGCAGGTTATTTGCAAAATGCTCGTTTAACATTATAACTGCAGATATTGTGTAAATTGCAAAGCAGATCATTTTGAGACCCTTCGTGACTCCCTGTTTGTTAAGCATCTCCACACAATATCAATACAATAGTCCAGAACCCATGAGAACATTGAAACAGGTTTTGCTCGCTGTAGTTGTTCATACTTACATTTGAAGCTTTAGAGCCCAGAAAGAATACGGTTGGAATATTTATTTCTGAAAATCTTTGTTTTTTTCATCTCGCAATACATTTTGCATTCCTGCTGATCCATACAGAAAGAAAATATATAGATTGGTCTGGCATAAGAAGAATATCACTAATTGGCTCATTCACAGTGCTTCATAGTTTATTAAACTGATTTAGTGTTATTTGAGCATAAGAGATTATAATTCCGCGAGACATGAAGGGATTTTAATAAACTGAACAAGATGCGTATTAAATACTGTATCTCTCTATACAGTCATCCTTGTGCTGCAGCAGCCTTTACATTAATGTGTCCTCAGTCAGTTCAGATTTTTGCTGTTACAGAAATGTTACTAAGTCCAACATTGTATGTTAATTACTCTTATTGAGATATGAGACTGACATTTAAAATTGCCATCATATATACGTAAAGAGGTGTCTGAAAGGAACACAGCACAATAGTGAAGATACAGAACACTGCATCAGCTTACACTCATGGGAACAGCCCTCCACGTCCGCCACCGACTGGCTCACTCCAAACTCATTGGCGTTGGAAGCCAGCTTCCCATTGGGCAACGTCATGTCATCAGCAGGGTCATCGTTGAAGTTTCCACAAAGACCGCAGACTGCGTTGTGATAAATAGTCGCCAGCTCCACCCTCACTGCACTCGCAAAGTCAAAGGACACCTTTAACAATGTGGAATATAAAGGAAAAGTTATACACAAGTTCAAGCTGAGACATATTGGCCGTAGCGTGAACCTTTACACAGCGGTGGACCAACAGTGGTGAAGATGTTCAATTATTCTACACGTTCATAGCATTTTGTAAACATTTCAGATCCTTCTGTTCAGTGTGAGGTTAAAAACCAAGGATGGTGTCAGATGTTGGAGAAGTAATGCAGTTCCTCAGGGTTGTATAGTATTAAACATAGTATAAAAATGAGTGTATACTGTACAGTATGAGTGTTTCCACCTTAAGAAAGTTTGTCTCAATGACAGCCAGTCTGTGTCTGTGATAAACCCGGACCAGTGCTTGATTGGATGAATTGGAGAATGGTAGGGAGTTCTCAAGCCCGTCCACCTGCAGAAAACACACACACACACACACACACACACACACACACACACACACAGGCTACAATCTCAGAAAACATCTTCTGGTCGGCGACGCTCAGCCTGTGGGTGAATCTGGGGTCCAGTGTAGCCGGTGGATACCTGGACCAAGACTTCCTATTCCATGTGCTGATCATTGTTAACAGTCTGATTAGCAACAGGACACGCGAGTATGGAGTTGGAGTTGAGAGACGACATCTACGAGCAGATTGTTTCGCAAGTAGCAAGTCTGTAATACATACATTCATTTTAAGCTAATAAAAAGCTGAATCATCGTCAGACGAGAGCTGATGGGTTTAGAGATTACATTTCGGCCAATGTGTTCCGCCTCTTTACCTGCATGCAATCAAGGCCTGCTCAAACATGATTGGTACAAACGGAAACCAGAACGCCTCAGACACAAAAATGTTGCGTAGCTTCTGCATTCATACAAATCTGTTTACAGTACAGGGATTAGTCAGGCTATGACACAGTTGGAACCTTTTTAACCTTGAAACTCAACACATGTTCAGCTACAGACAGACCCCGATGAAACTTTAAAACATTCACAAGATTTTGAATTGAAGTTGTGCTCTGTGTTGTGATATCTTTTATGCTTTTGGAGCAATTCAAGTCAAAAGTGAGAGCTGTTACAGCAATCTTTCATCTGTGTGTCATGCGAGTGGGAAGCAGAGTTTTTTTTCGAGCCTCTCAAAATGTAACCATAACCCATAGGAGTTAAAGTGCTTGAGATCTAAACCTTAATAATAGGCAGAGCAATTATTCACTGCCAAAGGAACTGTAGCTGCTTCCTCTACTCCTGCTGCCTTTAATATTGTTAAAAACGTAGAGCTACAAGGCTTAGCAACTAAAAGTCCATATGGAAAACTGATCTTAACAGAGCTGTTTGATTCCCACTGCAGGTAAGTCTAGTTTCCCCCCCAGAGAGTGTGTGTGTGTGTGTGTGTGTGTGTGTGTGTGTGTGTGTGTGTTTCTCACCAGTACTCTGCCTGGGTAGTCCACTGACAGTGTGTATGTATTGCCATAGACTGCAACAGTCACCACTTTAGCATACGACACTCTTTTGTTGCCACGGTTGTTGTTCTCCAGGTTTACCTGCAGTTCACCAAAAGAGGAGTGGAGAGGACAGGCAGCAGACCGGAGAGGAGACGAGGAGAGAAAGAAAGGAGAGCAGACAGAGAAAGGTGAGGGTCAAGGAAACAAAGGAAATGGATAATTTAATTAGGATTATTAAGACTATGAAGGGAGTTCAACACGTGTCTTTGTGTTGTCTGGCTTCACTAACCCTAACAACCCTGATCCCACTCAGCGCTCCTATTATGGTGGTCATCAGCTCGGTAAGTGAACCAGGGTTTCTCAGTCATAAACAGGGACACGTGTGCTGTCATCACAGCGTCATATTTTACAAATGAAGAGCAAACTACGATATTAGAATAAATACAAAGAAGTTTAACACATGATCCAGCTAAAAGTAACAGTTTAAACTGCCACTTGCTGGGAAAAAATCTGACTGTGTGAATGTGTAAATGAATAGACTCATATATTGAAAAATCACCCACAGCAAAGGTCGACACTACATACACTGCAGACACTGAACAACATACACACATACATAATCTGAACGTGAAATCAAGGAGGCATGCTCTCAAATTGAAAAACACGCTCTTGAATAAAGATAGTAAAAAAGAAAACTCCTGCAGCATAAGTTACCATGGCGATCTACCCCAGAAAGAAGTGAACCACCGTCGTAGGACTGAAATCCAGCAAGTTACTCGCTAACCCCAAATCCTGCTTCGTACTACAGGCCTCTGGTGTGACAGAGAATATGTATTCAGATCTTTTACTTAATTAAAAGTAGAAATAACAGCATGTAAACTTACACACATGTATGTACATTTCCCCTTAAAAGTACAAAATAATTATCAGCTAAATATAAGTATCGATCACACCCCTTCAGAGGGGGTTTGTGTTTTGGGAATAAACAAATTAAGTACAGTATCTACTGATGTTTGACAGGAGCAGGCAAACATGTTCTGATTATTCACAATTTGATGATTTCAATTTCAAACTGAAAGCGTGTGTGTCAGTGATGAAAGTTATAAATAAATCTTGTCCCAAAAAAGCTCATGTTTCTTTGTGATTTCAATGGACTAAACAATAAAACTAAACAACAACAATCATAACAATGAGATGTAGTGTTGTCCTCCCATGAGCTCACCTCAAAGGGCTGCAGACCTGTAGTATCTCGACACACACTGGCCAGCTTGTAGACACAGTTGCCCTGGAAGTCGAACTTGCGTCCATCGAAGGATTGGAAGTGTGGATCTCCGCGTGCAGTGCAAGTCTTAGAGCCGATTGGGTAACAGTCTTGGACTCCGTCCACAACACTGCATTTCTCTCCAGTTTGACAGCTGGTCTGCTCACATCGCACCTTTTGTGTCATTGCATCACAAACGCACTTCTCCTTACACAGCGAGTCAGCCCAGAAAGTAACACCTGGCAGGTAATAGCGGCCGTCGTGGGTACAGCCACAGCCCTTCTCCTTGAGAACACACCTGACAGAAACGAACAAAATAAGCAAACAATAAGTCTTCCCAGTGCCTAGAGCAGTTGGTCATGTGAACATGTTTCCTCTGTAACTCCTTTAGAACCGATGCTTCATGGAGGCATGTGACACAGAGAGATATGATAAACATCTAGCTTGACAATACAAACTGTTATCCCTTAAATCAACGATATCATCCAGTGGCTGCTTCTCCATTCTTATTTGAACAAATATAGCACTACAATAATACCTTTGTGGGGTATTAGGTAGAAATAAAAGCAGTACAAAATGATGAGTGGAGGGAGAAGTTCTGAAAGGAAGACATTCATATCTTTAAATGAAAGTGTGGAGATGTTGTACTAACCCTTTTCCACTGTGGATATATCCCGGGTCACAGAAGCAGCCTTCCACACAGACCTTAGGGCACTCCTCTGGCTGAGGGCCGCAGCTGGCTGGACAGGCTGAGCCACATAGCTTGTAGTGGCTGTGGGCCGGACATGCAACAGCTGCAGGCAGCAGAGTGAGGCAGAGATGAGGAGACGGACATGTTATTTTGATGCTCAGTCAGGAGGAAGTGTCTACTGCACATGGAACGTCAGGAGCAACAGTGGCATCTGCAGCTAAGCGCATTCAAAACAACATTTTAAAAACTATTCTCTCCAGCCATTGACTTCAAATTGTAAAATTATGATAGGGTTTTTATGTCATGCATTTATCCAGAATTATATTTATTTCTAAATTACTCAGTAACTAAAACCAATGGGAAATCTACCTGGACTGGATGTGCATGAATTAATAAAAAGAAAAGAAGCAGAGGACTGTCAGAGCCAGAGTAACATAGACACATAGACCTGGAATAATTAGACGCAACAACACTGGCAGCAGCAGGACCCTCCACTCGACAAGCAGCCGTACATGTCTGCTCTTTTCTCTCTTTTCTCCTGTGATGATGATGACGACTGATACAGGGTCTGCTCGGATCCACTTGGGTATATTACATATTGTTACACAGACCCGAGACATACAGGTATACAATGGGAGCCCTAATATAATTCAAATGAGTTTAATTTGGACCCACCTTGACTCAACTGGAAGCACATGTGAAGACCTCTAGTCAATAAACTTGTTACTAAAACATTTATTTTAGTGTTTTTTTTACTTCATCCTTGCATCTCTGTGTCACATCCCTCTCTAAGACGAATGGAAGATGTGAGTGAAGAGATCGAGCTGCATGTTGCTCTCTGTGACACTGCACCACCCAGGCACAATATATGTTTGCCCTGAATACACATACTTACATTCACATCTAGTCGTCTAAAAAACTACTGAAACCGGCCATCAGTTTGAAGAGAACTGAGCACTGTGAGCTGTGAGGCTATCTGAAAATACTGTAAGTAAGTGACTCTATGTCTGTCTGTAGTATTTTAGTAAATGAACAGTTTGTAACTCACAGCATTTGCTCAGTTGTCTCCATGGCAACACTGATGCTCCAGCTACCTGGCACTCTGCCAGGTAGCTGCTCAGGGCCTCACACAGCACTTCCTGCCGTCCTTTATTGGTGCAGACATCATACAAACAGTCTGATACAACCTCTGCTACTGGCACACTGCTGTGACAACCGGAGAAAGGTCCCTTCTTATCACTCAGAATCCCACAGTAGTCTGGACCCGTGTACCTGAGGAGGAGAACAGGAAAGGCATGTTGAGGTATATTGTCAGCTTACTCATGAAAATACATATGATAATAAGGCATGAATTTAGTTTTTCACAGCCGTGCTCGTGGCATGGCTCTGGGATAACAATGTTGATGGGTTGGTCCACCACTCACACTTTGGTCCACAAAGTGAAACATGTCACGTGTTATTGATCACATGTTCTACAGACACTTGTGGTCCCCACAGGATGGATGCTAATGACTGTCCACGCAGTGCCACCAGCAGGTTTTTTGGTTCAGAATGAAAATATTTTCATCAGCTCAAAATTTCAGTTTTTTCAGATCTTTGGTTTTTGATCAAATACATCCCCATCAGCCTGAGCTGTAGTTCCAGTTTTATGATAATCAGCAATAATTAAGTGAAAAAAGTAGATAATTTTTTGTCATAAACTCAAACTAGTAAGGGCCGAAATGTTGTGTCACAAATACATTTTATTGCAAGTAAACAAAGTGAAGTTTTATAAACTCAAAGTATAAAAATCCATACCCCTTCATCATGTAATACTGTTCAAGTTTTATAATCAATAAAAATGGAACAGACATCTATAAAAAGTACTGCTTATTAAAGATACTATAAATGACCTTTTGCGGTCCTCCACTGAGCACTGAGGACACACGCCTTCACAGTGGTGGTAACAGAAGGGGTCGTAGTCCTCGATGCTCCACGTCGCTGCCCAGTCCGTCACATTCGCAGCTGGGCCGCCCCCGGCCTCCGTCAGCTCATCCTCCTTGTTGCCGTTGTAGTTGCCACAAAGCCCAGCGACATTACCATAGTAACTGCTGCTGATGGACACCATGACAAGTGTGGACCAATCAAAAGTGACTTCAACTCCAAAATCACTCTGGAGTATGCCTCTTATTCCAGATTGTGTAATGGTGATGCTGCCTTCTTCAAGAAGGACAGGAAGCTCCATCCTAATACCGTCCACCTGGACAGAGGGGGAGAGAGAGTGGTTGTGAAATCTGATGTTTATTGCTTGATGATGATTTAGCACTGCTGTCAACCACAAAAGGACTTGGATATATTTAAAAATATTTTGCCCTACATTTTTTTTAAATAAAACCAAAGTCGTTTTCTTTCATTAGTTAAACCATCATCAACGTGGTATGTGTATGTACATGGTAGTGAAATATAATTTCCCATATCAGACAATACACATTTTAGTTGAAACTTTAGACACAGATTTCTGCAAAATAATCAGAACGAAAGAGTACAAAGGAATGTACTACACAGCACCTGCAGGGCATTATTAGCTATGCTCCCTCTGAACATCAATATTAAAAAAATCATCCTTAAACATGTGACCCTCATTTACCTCACTACGCAGCTTTAGAAAGCCAAGTGAAACACATAGGACAGAGTGAACAACTTTTAATAGCATTTGCAAATAACATAGTTCCAAATTTCCATATATCACTGTAGCATTAGGTTTTCACCCCAACATCATGCCGAGTGAGTTGTTGTATTTCCCTAAACAACGATCCCAAGGAAATTGACAAAAGAAAAAGAAATCTTCCTATATTTATATAATATTGTGATCTTGATGATCGTCCAGTCCGAGTGCATCTTAAGAGTTAGATACCAGCATGAGGTCCCTCCACGTGCTCTGGTTATCTCCCACAATCACGTGCAGGTCACATGAAATGGAACTTCTATTGCTCTGTGTGTGTGTGTGTGTGTGTGTGTGTTAGCTATGTGATAGATTGGCGACCTTAAGGAAAGACTCTAACCTGCTGTCTGGATGGATGTTTACCCTGTAATAAATAAAATATTTCTCTTCCATGTATCATAGAATTGGAAGTTTCTTTACTTTACAGGTCATTTAACAGACGCTCTTATCCAGAGCGACTTCCAGTAACTAACTACAGGGACAGTCCTCTGGAGCAACTCAGGGTTAAGTGTCTTGCTCAGGGGCTCAATGGTGGCAGCCTGACCAGTAGACCATTAGACCATCACCAACCACCTTTACACATGGTTTCCGACCACTTTTTCAACTGAACCTTGCAATATTGCTTCGTCCCTTTATCGCAGCAATAACAGCAAGATGAACAGTACATGTTAACATTACTAACAGCAATGATGGCTGACACCACCAAAACAGGTAAAAAAGTGTTTCTTTGTGTCCATGAAAAAGATCAAATCAGATGTTCAATAACATTAAGAATTGTGCATGAAAGGTGCCAGTGTTACCCACAAATATGAGTCCTCTGTCAGTGGGTAGAATGGAGATACGGTGGCCCAACATCTCCATAGTGGCTGAACGCACAAAGGAGCCTTCAGAGTTACCACGCAGCTCGTTCTTGGTGGTCACAGTTACCTCTGGCAGGGAGGGGTCAACACCTGAGGAAGTTACGATCATTCATGTTATGCTTTTTAACAACCGCATATGTGTATGTTTGGCCTGTAAAATATGCACACTTCACACAGTTATGACATTTCACATGCAAGATCAGGAGGGAAATGTTCAAACATGAAGTTGATCACATGACTCTCAGGTCATTCGTTCTTGCTGAAAGTTACAAATATCCACGCCTCCCTATTTCTTTGGTAGTTTCAAGTAATTCTAACGGAATGTTGTCAAGGTGAGTGCTGAGGAATTCGTCAAACCTGCCGTGTGAACCCTGAACTAGGCAAACAAATAGATACCTCTCTGTTAGCTAAATCCAAACCTGTGGTGTTGACGAGGACGTAGGTGCAGGTTCCCTGGAAGGAGTAGCTCAGGCCGTCAAACGTGATGTAGTGTGGGTCGCCGAAAGCCCAGCATAAGGCCTTAGAGTCAGGCACACACACCCCTTGGCCTTCAGACACATTACACTGCTCCTTTACCCTGCACTCAACCTCAGCACAAGGGTCTGCAACACACACACACACGCGTGGTCAATTATTAGTTCAGTCTAAAAAAGAGAAACATTAGTTGAACATATTTGAACATATGAACAACACAACTGAAAATGCCTTTAAGTCTGGCTCTTGGAGGTTGTACATTTTAGATTTTTCACAAATAGTGTAAGGACTGAAACAGTTTAGTTGTCTCCTTTTAGAATTATGTGTTAATTGTTTGTTTGACTTGGTTGTGTGAGTTATTTTTTATCATTCAGCTCTTCTTCCTTTGTAATCCTATGAAGCTTTTCAGAGAGTTCCAAAGAGGTCAAGACATTTTTGTTACTCTCTGAAACAGAATCTGTTAAGTACTCTCTAAAGAATCAACAGAATACTCCCGCAGCAGAGTGGACTTCTGCTTTCTGTACTTTATAGAAACAGGCCAGATAAGACCAACAGATCACAGTCACTCAGTAAGTGTCTGACCTGCGGGGTAGCAGCCAATTGTTCCATCCTTGTTGCGACATTCGTCGCCCTCCTTGCAGCTGGTGGAGGTGCAGCTGAACTGTCCAGACTGACAGACACAGCGCTCTGAGCAGTCCTCCAGTAACACTGATGCCCCCGACTGAAAAGAGTCTCTTATGCATTAGAACACACAGAGATTCAATATGCTTAACATCGACATCTTATGCATATTGAGCTTTTCCTTTTGCACTGAGATATTGCTAGTGGTGGAAAGTAATGAAGCACATTTACTCAAGTACTCTACTTGAGTAAAAATTTTAGGTACTTGTACTTAACTTGAATCTTTTCTTTTCATGCAACTTTCTACTTCTACTCCACTACAATTCCAAGTATCCAAGTATTGTACATTGTACTGCACTACGTTTATCTGACACCTTTAGTTACTTTACAAAAGAGTACAGATTTTGCGACACAAAATAAATTAAGAATTTATAAAATATGAAATTAAACTACATAACAATACAAGGCCCTACAACTACAGTTGAAATTATTAACCCATTAATGAATTAGTTGATTGACAGAACTACTATGATGGCTTTTATTTTTCATGTTATGTATGTTGCCAGCTTCTCAAATGTGAAGACTCTTCTGCATTGAGTACTTTTACTTTTCATGCTTTAAAGGTTCAATGTGTAGTTTTAGCCACCTGCTGTCTGTCTCTCTGTCTGTCTCTCTGTCTGTCTGTCGCATATAGAAAATGTCATTTGAAATTGGACTAACAACATACTAGATATGAATAAGCTATCATACTGTTATGAAAAAGCATTTTGATGTGGATGATGATAATTACCCTATAATATTGTCCATCCACTACGCAGCCACATTTCTCCACAGGAACACAGCGGACTCCGTCAGACATGAGGCCGTCGTCACACTGGCAGCCCTCCTGGCACACTGGGCAGGGCTCTGACCTCTGCAGAGAGAAGCAGGTGGAGGAGCAGGACGAGGAGCACAGCTCATAGTGACTTCCTGCTGGACACGTCACAGCTGCAACCACAAACAAGGCGGAAGTTTGTGTAAAATTACAGATTTCAAGGCAGTTTTTCTGATTACTAGTTTTTATAATAATTCACAAGTTAATTTGGGACTCATGTGGCATTAGTATTAGTAGACGAACGAATAAGCCTGTACTGTTTCTGTAGTGCTAATGAGCAAATCCCTCTCCTCTAATATCATTTTAGCAGTGACTGCAGTACTGTGGGGAACATAACCCACAATCTGGACGAGGTGAATCATGTGTGAAAACTAGAGATTTGACTCAAGTGTAATGGCTATATACAAATTCAAATAAGTTGTTGAATGGAGCACATTTGTATCAAAACAGTACTGAGGCTACTGCACCCACTGAGGCTACTGCACCTACTGAGGCTACTGAGGCTACTGCACCTACTGCACCCACTGAAGCTACTGCACTTACTGAGGCTACTGAGGCTGCCACAGCCCACACCACTACCTCAGACCCACAGCACATCGCCACAGCAAGTCATCAGATCAATGGATGGCAAAAGCTCAAGCAAGGACAAAACTTAACCTCTAATTGTAAAGGGCTGTAAGAGGATGGATTACCTTACATTTACTCACAATTGTAAACCTACTTAATGCTAGGTGCACATGGTGTTCTATGGCTTGAATAAATAACCAATTAGATTCCCCGATGACGTACAGTAATACTGTTGTGTACGGAAAGTTGATATGTTTAAACACGTAAAAATATAGCAGCAGTGTCCTGTACATCGTTGTCAAAGAGTGACAATACAATAAGCAAAACAACAAAACACAACAACAAAACAGAAAAAACAAAATTTTAGGAAACACATTAACAAATTAAAAAACAACAAAAAAGCAAGCACAACATTTGAAAAAGCTCAAATGTTGAGTTTTCTGAAATATTGTTGTTTTCTTTTTGTTGTTGTGTTTTCTGTTTTGTCAAAGTCCAATGTTGGTCCAATGTTGTTGTACTTTGCATCTCAGTACCTCCCTATTAAACAGCATGGAAGAATTAAAAAAGGCTAAGCCACATTAAGCATCAGTGAGCTTCAGTGAATTACATCAGACTTACGACAGAAGCTGGCGCTCCTCCATTTGCTTATCTGTGCGCCAGCTAGTTGACAGGCAGTAACATAGTTCTGGATGTGACGACACAGTATGTCCTCGCCCCCTTTACCTGTCGACATCTCCCTAGAAACAAACTTTCATTTAATTACAAGAAACAACAGAAAGGGACTTAACACAGAAACTCAAGTTTTGTTACAACTTGGATTTCAGTTTCATCTCTCATTTCTATCACAATAGTAACCCTAACCACTAATGAATGGTTGAGATCTGGGAACATGCTACAATGCTACGGGTCAAGAATATCTAAACCAGTTTGATTGCAGGTGAAAGTGAAGGTGAGAGCACCTGAAATGTTGTTAATAATCCGCCATCACAGGAAAACTGTGTACACACAACTGCAGTAAATACAGTAGGTCAAAGTGGGAAGCAGGAAGTTATGGAAGTGTTCAATATTAAATAATTCTTGGTGACAGGCCAGTGCTAAGAATGCAATATGAAATGAAGTGAAAGCTACACGTGGAAGCTACAGTCAGATTCCAGGTTGTGGAGTCACAGTGAAGCCTGGATCCCACTTTATGGATATAATGCATCATGACATTAGCGGTATGTTCACATATTTCCTTGCCTGACACAAGCAACGTAGTCGGGAGTTGGAGCCACTGTTGAGTGGCAGCCTGCAAACGGGCCTTTCTGGGCTTTGATGATGTCACAGGCCTTTTCGGCCTCTGGGACCTTCTGTCCATCTGACTCAGGGCAGGGACCGGCACCACAGCTGGTCTCACATGGAGCTTCGTCCTTCTTTACGACCCAAACTGCTGCTATGTCTGCTGGCTTCTCTCCTGCTGAAGCCGGCTCATCAGACAGCTCACCATTATAGTTGCCACAGAGACCACGTGGAGAGCTGCGATAGGTGGACGGGACTTGTAAGAACACGCCTGCCAAACTGTTGTAGGTCAGCTTCAGATCAAAGTCACTTTCAATGATGATGTTGATGCCATTTTGATGTGCCCGCACTTTCCCTTCAGCCAGTGACACAGGAAGGGAGACCCTGATGTCATCAACCTGAGACATAGAGGAGTACAAAGTATTGCATCACATGAGCTGCAGATGATGTGTGTGTCCGGAACAGAAGGCTAGTGAGACGCTCCCCAGAGGATTCACCTCAGCATCATGGCCTACAGCCTCACTCACATCAAACGGAGTGAAAGTTTATAACAGAGATGCTGTACCTTGGCAGATTGTTGGACAGAGCTTTCAAATGCTCAGTTTTACTCCTGTTGATGTGGGAATACACCTGACACCTGGCCAATACAAAATGTTAATCATACCTTGATTTCCCAGACAACCCCGGTCTCCATGGTGATTTCCATGTCGTAAACCTGGAGTTCCACACTGCGTGAGATGGTACCATCCTTATTGGTTTGCTGCCGTACGTACACAGAGAAGGCTTCCAGCCCTCCCCCCTTCTCCTCAACTTCAGCCAACACAAACAAACAGTCTCCCCACAGAGGGTATGCCTACAGGATGGAGGATGGGGAGGAGAGGTGGAGCGATAAGAAGGTATTTAATGTTATGTCAGAATCTTCACTGTAAAAAAAACAATACTTAAATAGGTAATAATTATAACGTATCATCTATACAGTCATGTATTTTAAGGTTATCAGGTTATTAATGCAATAA
Organism: Bovichtus diacanthus; assembly: GCA_943590825.1. Classification (NCBI taxonomy): domain Eukaryota; kingdom Metazoa; phylum Chordata; class Actinopteri; order Perciformes; family Bovichtidae; genus Bovichtus; species Bovichtus diacanthus. The sequence goes on from CALSBV010011564.1 coordinate 128,840, forward strand.
ATGTTAACACGTTATTCTGGATAATATGCTTACTTTTGCCTTATACAGAAAAAAAAAAGTACTTTACCTGTCCATCAAAGGACCTGACGATCCTGACTCCACTCACAGAACAGGAGCCAACACTTGTAGGAGAACAGGAGGAGAAACCTCCTTTCACAACACACTTCTCATTGGTTGAACAGCCAAATTTAGGATCACACTCTACTTCTCCACCTTCTGAACATACACAACGAGTGTCACATGACTCTCCTGGATAGAACACCTGAGAAGAGAGCAGAGCATAAACATCAGAAGTGGCAGAAGCAGTAGTTTAAGAATTCCTTGTACTATATTATTGCTGCCGTAGTACCTGTCCACTTTGATAATACTGTCCTTTGTACTGACAGCCACACTCTGCTAGAGGTACACACTTGTCATGACTCAGCATGAATCCATCGTCACACACGCAGCCTTCTGTGCAGACCGCGCTCTCATCACAGCCCTCGGGGGGGGTGAGCCCACTGCAGGTGAGCTGGCAGGGCGGGGTACACAGCTCATAGTGACTGTTTGCACCACATGATGGAGCTGGCAGAGAGACACACATGGAAAGGCAATGTTCCTTACAAACATTACAAACAAGTTTGTGACTTTTATTTATCAGATGGGGAAACAAAAAAAGGGATAACACTCACAAGAACATTTACGTGTCATTTGGGGAAGTGTGCTTGTTTGTACACTGATCAGCCATAACATTCTGACCACTGACAGGTTAAGTGAATAACATTGATTATCTCGTTACCATGGCACCTGTCAGTGGGGGGGATATGTTGGGCAGCAAGTGAACACTTTGTCCTCAAAGTTGATGTGTTGGAAGCAGGAAAAATGGGCAAGTGTGAGGATGTGAACGACACACTGTGTGTGTGTGTGTGTCTGTGTGTGTGTGTGTGTGTGTGTGTGTGTGTGTGTGGGTGTGTGTGTGAGTGTGTGTGTGTGTGTGTGTGTCTTACGACAAAACTGTTCTGTTCTCCAACTCTCCACTGTAGCTCCCGCCTCTTGACAAGAGGTGCTGAAAGCTGATAGGCTGTTGCACAGTGCGGAGGCATGGCCTTGGTACATACACAGATCAAAAACGCAGTCTGTGAGGAAAGAGGTTTGGTCCAGTTTACTGTGACACTGTCTGTAGGGGCAGAGACAGAAACAGCAAAGAGTCAAAGTTTAATAAACAAAGAAATAAACAGTTTGATGACTGGGCATTTACATATCTGACCGCATTTAGTTGTTGGTTTTTAAAATACTAATCATAAGTATATATTGTTTCTGGCCTAACCCAGTAGGAGGTTACAATATTAAACTGTTATTGAAATGAGAGGAATGCTGGACCTTGAATACTGTGGGATGGAATAAAATGTTGTTATTTTTTATATCTGCAGCCCAATAAAAAATGTCCTTCTACAGGCAGGGAGTGCGGAGGGTACACAGTTTTTTTAATTTGGTTGAACTCCTCGTCAGTAGGTCTACTATGTTATTAACAACATTACGATGGCTGTTCTATTTACATGTCTCAGTATGACAGTGTGACAGTGAGCCAGCATGCACTGTACCTGAAACCAACCATCATTACTTTCATTATTTAACCTGTGCTTATGTGTGAATGTCAAAATGGCCTCAATGGAAAAGGCCTGAGTGTGTTCCAGGTGACTGCAGAAGTACCTAAACGGTCCGTGCTTGTCAGCGATGACGCCACAGTAGCTCTGCTGTTGGTAACGTAGGAGCAGTGCAGGCTCACACTCAGGACATTTACCAGCAGGACAGTCACTAGTGCAGCCAGGCTCTCCTCCTGCCTGGGTTCAATGACATGAATATAACAGATGGTATTTGTTGTAATTATTTTATCTAGTCTTTGCAACACTTGGTCGTGCACTTCCCAATTTTTGAGAGTAGGCATCCACTGCATGCTTTTCATTTCAAGATGGATACATTCTAAAGCTTATAGTTAGGGCTGGCTCAAGCTTGCCTTGGACCAGCCCCTAGTTATGTTGCTTTAGGCTTAAACTGCCGGGGGACTTACACCTCTCTCCTCTTTCCTCCTCCTTTCCCTATCTCTCTCGCCTCCTCTCCCTCTCTATCTGTATGCATTCATGTCCCTTAAATATATGTTACTAACTCACCATCCGGGGCATCATCCTGGAGTTTCTGTGTGTCTCATCTGGCAGGTTGCCACTATTGAATCATGAATCCTGGCTGCACCTGTTGCTCTGTAAAGCCCACTGAGACAAATGTGTAATTTGTGATATTGGGCTATATAACATTTTTTTATTTTTTTATTTTATAAATTTTTTGTTTTACTGTTTTTTCCTGACCAACTGTCGGCTTCCTGTTGTATTGACTTAACATGTACAACTGTGCCCGGGCCTGGAAGGAGTGTGTGCTTGCTTTGTGCTTCTACAGTATAGGACTTAATGGGGTTCTCGCTTTTTTTACGTTTTTTTTTAGGTCAAGTTTAGGTTTGTGTAAGATACTCATGCGTCCTTCTTTTTACAACCTCAGTCTCAGCTAATACACACCTTCCAGCTGTGTCCAAAGGCATTAATGTGTTTAGCCTGGGTGCCATCAGGTTTCAGAAGGTCATCACCAGGTTTTCCATTGTAATTTCCACACAAGCCTAAAAAGAAACAAGCAACAGCCAACATTCACACATTAGACAAACACTTCCATCCCTGCAACTCTTTGGAAGAATGAAAATAATTAAAATCATGGACAGATGGTGAGTTTATGATGCTCTGAAGCTTTTTTAAAAAATGTTTTAGAAATACACTTATGTGCTTGTGCGAGTGAGATTGGAGGATTGACGGCAGGAGGAAACATCTAGGGAAAGAGAGATCCAGGAGAATATTCACAATCAACACCAGAGACCATCTTAACCTCAGATGAAATGGTGATACCCGTGGGGGAAACGGTTATTGCAGCAACAAGAAATTATATTCAGCGAGGTGAAGCGTGAACAATATAATCACATTAGAATAGTTGCAAAGAGCAAGAAGTTTGTATATATTTTTATTTCCAATTATCTTTACAAAGTGGCCTCATTTGCATAGCATAGCTGCAGTGATGGAATAAGCGTGTAAAAGGTTTCAGTATTTGGGCTGTTGAAAAGTTTTCAGATTTTCTGCTAATGTAAAGTTAATCTGCTCTAGAGCAGGTTAGCCATGCAGCGTAGGTTACCATGGTGATCTAATCCAGATAACTGACCATGCTTCGTGATACAGGCCCCAGTATTTACAATTACAATCTCGAAGAGCTCCGATTCGTTCTCTTTGGCAGCACCTATGGCGATTGGAATCTCACTTCCAAGGAATCGACACAAACACTAAATTCATAATACTGCAAATGCAAAGGCTTTCATCAGAGGGCCAGAGGCTCAATCACCATTGCGTTACTTCATTCAGTGATAGATAGTAACTTAACAGACATTTATTTAAGAGATTATCACTTTTAACTGCCTTGGTTATATAGGAATTAGTTTAGTTTATTAAATGTATTTATAATATTTGTAATAAATGTACAAAAATACAAAAAGAGAAAAGATGACCACCAGATTTAACTACTACCTAATTTCCAATATTTCCAACAATAAAACACAGCATCACAACACAAAATATTACATTCATACTATGTCCAAAGTTACAAAAACAAGTCATCAGAATGTCAAATTAATGCTCACAAGACTGGTAAAATAAAAAAAATTTTACGTCATGGGAAAAACACAGGTTTTCAGAATGAGGGGGATCTTATTCCATTCTTCAATGGCTTTAAAAGAAAAAGCAGATTGTGCAAAGGTAGAGCCTTGTTTAGGGAAATGAATCTCTGCTCATTTTGCTTGGCGCTGAACAAAGCTCTTCAACGGTGGACGAGCAGCATTATGAATTATCTTATGCACTAAACGTTTGTTTGCTTTATAAACCCCAAGTGATGCAACCCAACTTACCAGCTGTCGCAGAAGAGAATGAACTGGGCAAAGTCAAGCTGACGTGGCTGTTCCAGTTGAACCTGAGCGTCAAACCAAAAGATGTTGTCACCATGCCAAAGTAGCCTCGCTGGAACAAGGAAAGCTTGCCATCTTCCATGGAGTAAGGCAGGTTTACAGAGTGACTGTTGACCTGAGGGGGGGGGGGGGGCAGAATCAGCATGTTCCAGCTTGTGCAGAAGAAACAGATGTTACACCTAACCTACGTAATACCAAATGTAGTCATTCCACAATAGTACTGATATAAGATCTATTAACATTTTTTGAGGAGGACCCCAGGTAATACAGACTAATCTTACCAGTATTTTCCCCATGCTGGCACGAGTCATGCTGACAGTGATGTTACCAAACACAGTAAGGGAGACGGACTTGGTGTAGGACACAGCTTTGTTACGCCCTCTGTTCTCATTTTGGACCAGCACTTGGAAAGGTTCCAGCTCCTGCTCTGATCCTTTGGTGACTTGAGACAGGATATAGGTACAAGTGCCCTGGAAATCAAACCGCCGTTGGTCAAAGCTTCGGTAGTGGGGGTCTCCAGTGCCCTGGCATGTTGCATAGGAGGCTGGGTAGCAGCTCCTAACACCCCCCTTCAAGGCACAGTGTTCATTCTTCTTACAGGTGACTGATGTGCACTTCACCAGCAGGAGAGAACAAAAAAAAGACAATATCAGATCACAGTGAAAGAGATGAAAACTGCAGCACACGCACGCACGCACACACACACACACACAGACACACAGACACACACACACACACACACAGTCACCAACCTTGGCTTTCCCTTTAAGGCATTTACATCTGGTGGTGCATGTGATATCACCCCAGAAAGTGGTGGCTGATGGGTAATATCTGCCTTGATACTGACATCCACAGCTCGACTTAGGAACACATCTGAAACACACACATACACACACACACACACACACACACACACACACACACACACACACACAGAAGGATAATGAGATAATCATCACACATTGCCTCAAAATTTACAGTGAGACGTTCAAAGAATCTTCAAGACTGCACACTACACATCAGATGTACTTTCCTGCTGGCTGCTTTCCAAGGCACTAAAAAGCATTGTGGGTTAGGTTAAGATCACAGAAACACGTTTCTCATGGGAAAGCCTGTTTTAATGAATCAATCTGTGATCATGGGACACTAAACATAAAACTAATCTAACCAATGGCCTTGCTCTGTGTGAATATAGAAAAGCAAGAAACCTGCTAAGAATGTCACCAAATATTAAATGATCAAACACTGGTTGTTGTTTATTCATAAATAATTTGCTCCTGTAAGACACACTTTAGTATTGTTACCTGTCTCCACTAAGCACCAGTCCTTTATCACAGTAGCATCCCTCCACACAGGGGCCTTTACACAGCTTTTGACTGTCTGGAGACATGCAGGAGGCAGGGCAGGAGGAACCACAGGCCTCATAATGGCTACCTGTTGGACAAGAGAGGACTGGGAGGGGAGAGTGGAAATCATTTATCATCATAATTAAGTTTTGTGCTCATTGCTCCTATTTAAGAGAACCAATACTCTATGTCTAAACCAATACAACACCTAGCAATTATAAAACAACATCAATATTTTGTATATGTTTTAATAGTTTTTTAGAGTTATTCCTTTTCAATAGATCATTCACATTTATGTTCGACTCCTGTAGGTTTTATTTCCATAGCTAAGAGGTCAGTGACTGTAAACCCAGTATACGTTACATTCAGTTCAGATATCAGCATCGCTGCAGGTTGTGGAAAAAAAACATTTCTGAAAAACAGCCCTTTAGATGATGAAGATTTGAATTAGCTTTCTTCTAGCTCCAACCTCAGGAACAAAATGTAAATGTTAGTCTCACTACTGGAAAAGTTAGACGTGAAAAAGCAACTGGACTTGCTTTGTTTCATGTTCACACATGTGGGTGTGTTAAGTCAGTCACCTACATACACTGTACTGTTTGGTCAGTTATGTTCTCCTGTATACAACAAAGTAGTTCACGTCCAGCTGATTTGTTAGTGCTTTAAGATAGTTGAGCTAGAACTAACAGCTTAGCTGCTAACGGCTATGTTTCCTTTTTTCTGAGGGATTCAAGACAAGCACGATTGTTGATTGCATAATGTTGAACCTTTCTGAACCTCTCCAGGTCACGCTTCAGCAAGACTTGAGTGTAGAGGTTTCATTAACATGAATGGCAGCGTTTCATGCCTCCCTCTGGTGTGTGTGAGCAGAGATTAAGATCCTTAAAGACGTTTTGCCTCTCACCCAAAAAGGGGGGAATGGAAGTGTTGTTGCATCTGTTCTTCGTTCTTCTGCACCTGTTGTTCTCGTGTTCTTACTGGATCTTCTTGCTGTTTAGACGAAGGCCCAGTTTAGGTCACCATCAGCATCCCACTGAACCTTCGTTAAAACAGCAAGATCCAGTAAAAATGCTCCAAGAAAAGAAAAGAACTGACGCAACAACAATGTCTTTCCATATTCAGGGGGATCTTGAACAAACACCAGATCCCTATCTATCTGCATCTAAAGGAAAAGGGACAAATATTAGATTATAGTCCTAGAATAGTACGCACAGACACACCTACTGACTCAAACAATAGAGATGCGACTGGCATTGTGAATGGAAGTCCCATTCAAGTCCCCAAATAGAGAGTGTGGTCTGGCACTCGCCAGGGTCTGTGTAGTAGCTGCCCACTGCTCCTTACATCAGGCTGGGTTAAATGCAGAGTCACTGTATGTACATGTGTGTGACCAATAAAAGAGGATTAAAAAAAAATCCTCCATTTCCATTTTTAGATTTTGCTGAGTGACTTACAGCATTTGGTCACCATTCTCCACTGAGGGTTGACTTGCACTTCTTCTGATTGACAGGCATCATCGTAACTCTTCAGGTTATCACAGAAAAACTGTCTTGCACCTGGACAAATACACAGACACTTTATTATTTAGAGGAACTCATTACAACATAGATCGTGACATCCTGAGACATCACAAAGTGCCTCTGTGGCAGTCTGTGGGCATTGCATCCTTAAGAAGAATGCAGTGACTGTGTCAGTCTCCCAGACACACACAAGCCTGTGTCCAGGTAAACAACACACAGTACACAACGAGTCTGTGCAGACAGTCACAGGGACAGACCAGCACGGCTTAGATCGATGTGACATTTCTCCAGTGTTTCATGTATTAATGTGTAAATTAATCTGTGCAGGAGGTCTGCGAGTTGGATGGGACAATTTCTTTATTCGTGTTTAGTTTTGAAGTTGTGCTTTATGAGTATAAGGTTTAAACAAATGTATGTAGGCTTGTAAGCTATTTTTTGCATGTTATGCATATATATAAGAGTTTGCAAGTCATACATTTGATACATGCTTTAATACTTTTTATGTGAACATAAACCCTTTAAATCTGTGGATATTTTGAGTGTGTATTCTGCCCCACAACTGTGAACATCCTTAAATATTGGCTTACCTTTATTGACACAGACATCATAGACACAGTTGTCCAGGTACAGAGAGGGGTCAACCTGTTTGTGGCAGGCTGAAAATGGTCCATCCGACTTTGTCAGGATCCCACAGAGTTTGGGATGGCGGAAGTGGGCCTGCTGCTTTGGTGAACACTTGGGACATCGACCAGCACAGTTATCAGTACAGAACAGATCCGACTTATTGGTCTTCCACTTCTGGATCATGTTCAGCACAGCAGAAAGCTTGGAGCCTGACAGACACAAAAGCAAAGTGTATGAAGTGAAAGCATTTTAATGATTCAAAATCACAGAATATGGACTTCTGGGTGAGTGAGCAATTTAATATTCTTTTACTTCTTTTATTGTAATACATTTTTCATTGACATTTAAACATAATTATATACTGGCAAGCAACTGCAAACAAAACAAAAGTAGAAGAAATAATAGCATTTCATTTGTTTAGCAATGACTATTCAATACTAAATTTTTTCTGGACACTTAATAATATTGTGCAGCCAGATTGACCCCTGAAGCAAAGCTGATCTCCCTCTGTCTTGTTTCATTTTATGGCTTGCTGGCTCTGCAATATGTCTCCAGAAAAGGGATCTAGAGATACTTTTGCCTATCGGTCAATAAAGTCCACTTAGTTGGAAAATTTATCTCAAATGCTGGCACCCTCCACTTTCCTTTGAGGAAGCTTTGATATCACAACTTGCATCCTCCGTGCTGTTCCGAGAGCTAACAGGTTCTTGTGGCTCCCCACTGGTGTACTGTATAAAGTGACAGCACTAGTCCTGATAGCGATCAATTTTGCTATCCACAGCATGCTCAAAGGCTCTGATGGAGTTGATAGATGAGAGGGGCCCTTTAAAACATTTAACGCTCCTGCACATGAAATTAGTGCTGCATGTTCTGCTTCTTCCTCAATGCGCTCTGAGGACCCTGTGGTGATGGAGCAACTGAGTTATGGTCAATAGTCCACATCCACCGACAATACTATAACCACCCTGCTTGAATGACAGCCAGGGCCTCTCGAGGGTGCCACAATAGACAACTTGCTCCACCCATCCAGCTCTCCTACTACAGTATTATCCTCACCTTTTGTTTCAGGCAGGTCATCTGTCCTGTCTCCATTGTAGTTTCCACAGAGGCCTCCCAGGTGTTGATAGTAGGAGGACGGCACTGTGATGTACAGCCTCATGTTCCAGTCATATTTTACACTCAGGCCAAAGTCAGTGGTGAGCAAAGCATAGACTCCACTCTGCTTTACAGAGACCTTACCACCAAGCAAACTGACAGGCAAGTACTGCAGTTCTCCATTCACCTGAAGGTAATAACACAACAATGATTAGAACAAGCTCAAACACTGCATATGAACAATGGTGACAACTGAGAGAGAGAGACAGAGACAGAGAGAGAGAGAGAGACAGAGAGAGAGAGACAGAGAGAGACAGAGAGAGAGAGAGAGACAGAGAGAGAGAGAGAGAGACAGAGAGAGAGAGAGAGAGAGAGAGAGAGAGACAGAGAGAGAGAGAGAGAGAGAGAGAGAGAGAGAGAGAGAGAGAGAGA
>CALSBV010011564.1:150872-170213 GCA_943590825.1 Bovichtus diacanthus
ATGTGTACTGCTAATTTTATTACTAACAAATAAGAATCAATACTAATTAAAAAGTCCATCTTTCCCATGTTTTTGAGAGAAATTAAGCAAACTTAAACACTTTGAAACTAAAGAACCACTTAATTTTTTACAGAAGCTACCTGTATACTGAGTAGAAATAGTGATGAACTGCATTTCATCACCCACAGTCATCATTTCTGTAGACTATATCTATAACTTCATATAGGCTACTATAACCATTTGTTTGTAGGGGTTTGTTTGTACTAACACCCTTCACCAACCTTAACACTGTGAGATCCAATGTCATAATGTAAAGCCCTGTCTTAATACCCAGACCTTCACCAGAGGCATCCATACTGTACCTGTTGCTGAGCATGAGGAGTGCTTCAGAGGGAGGCAGGGTGGAGGCATACTTATACCAGTGAGAGTGTGGGACATGGTGTTGGTCAGTTCTGGTTGAATAGAAAGCATATTGAATATTGGTGTATTGATGTTTGATGTGAGATTACTGAAAAAATACCAGTGAGCACGTGAAAGGTGGAGGCCTTATGTGATGTGTTTGACAATGCCACTCAACCATGCTGTGCAAGCTGCGGAGCATCCTGGACAATGACTCTCACCCTCTCCACCATGTGCTGTCCTCATACAGGAGCACCTTCAGCAACAGACTTACACCACCAAGATGCACCACAGAGCGCCACAGGAAGTCCTTTCTCCCTGTGGCGAGAAGACTTTACAACACATCCACCTCAGGTCGTGAGATGGACAGAGGAGACGCAGTGACCTGAGGCCCTCTCTCTCTCTCTCTTCTTCTCCTCTCTTCATCTTCTCTTAATCTCTTCATCTTCATATTCCTCATTCTTATATTCTGGTTCATATGTAGCTTACTTCCCTCTTCATACTCAGTTTCGATTTATACTCAGTTTGGTTTGGTAATTCTGTAATTTTTGTCATTTTTATTCTTTATATTATTTTACTAAATACCACAGTTTACCTCGCCTTGTTGAATATTGCACCTTACCCCATCTCAGCTCATCTTATGTTTACATCTTGTTACACATATATATATATATATATATATATATTGTAGAAAACATTTGCACTATTTGCAACTGTTGCACAACAATTTTCCTCGGGATAAATAAAGTTCTATTTTATCTGCTCTTAATACAATATACTCAACATGACACAAAGTACTGCCTTTAAAACTAACATGTACTTAAGGTGGAGATGGGTAAGCCCACTGCTTGTGTACACACAGACACACTTGATATACTTTATATAATAGTATCAGCTGCGATGCCTTGTCACATGATGATGTCACACGGCCTGGCTCTTGAGCCATGACAAATATTAGAGACACACCATTTCAACGGTTTATCCAAAGTAATCTAATCAACAAAAGTGAATGAATTAAATGCAAAGTGGCACGAGAGCTTGAGCCTGATCACCAGGACTGAACTGGCCGCGATCATACAGTCTTTTCACCTCAGCCTGTGCACCTCCCTACTTTTTCTGTGCCAACTCAAAAGTCGTGTACATGCGATGGCAAAACCCATTCACATAATCAACCATCAAGTTTTTGAACGGATCCCGGTCAAATAATTTCCCTCACAATATCAACAATGATGCAATACGTTGGAGGTTTTGCTCTTACTCTTATGCAGCATGATTGAATTGCAAGCACGACTTCTCCAACGACTTTCTACTCTTCGCCATACTCACCATAAACTGTTGTTGCTCACGTTAATCCCGCTCAAGCCTCTGATGTAAAGCTCTGACATGTTGCTCTTGACTCTTGGTGCTGACGAGCCAATGACCAATTTTCAGGGCCGAGAGCTGCCGCCTTTGCAGTGGAAACATGAAAAACTGGTTTGAAATTGGGATTCGTCTCCGAACTAGCTCTGGAACCACTTCGGTGGAAAAGCACTAAAAGTGTCCAACTTGATGGCTTATTAAATATACAAAATGGTGTCCCACAAGAGTATACTGCAGAGTATACATACTGGGTCCGATTTTATTTACAATTTATATGAATAATTTGTGCGGCAACATCACCAAAACAAAATGTCATTTTTATGTGGCGACACAATTATGTATAGTCTCATCTCTGGTGAGTGCAACTAAGAAACTGCAATCTGCTTTTAATATTGTTCAAAGGAATCTGTGAATTGAGACTTTGAGGCTAAATGTTGACAAAACTAAAATGATTTGCTTCTCAAGGTCAAAGAAGACAACTGATGGTGTATATCTCTAACCCTAACTCTTTAAATAAAAAGATGATTGAACAAATCTAATCTCAACATATAAATACCCGGAATTTTCCTCGAAGGCAATATGTCTTAAAAAAAACTCAGGGTGAAGTTCCTTTTATAGAAATAAATGCTGTTTTTTTTTTTTTGTTGCGAGAAAGTGCTTTTAAAGTTTGGGAGTTGAGAGACGATGTCTATATTATTCTACAAGTAGCCAGTTTACACTCAGTTAACAGTTAATTTGGTTGCTAATAAAAAGCTCAATAGTCATCAGACGATAGCCGATGGGCTATCTGAGACCTGACTACGCCTCTGTCTACTCCCTATTGGATTTGTTTGTTACGGTGACTTACTACCCGTGTACCGTTCCTGTTTTTGCTGCCAGTAAAGACACTTTTCCTTTACCCAGTTCTGTCTCTGAGTTGTTCATTTTGAGTCCAATTCCCTGTGTGCAGAGCGTATCGTTACAAGACTGTTCCATGTGTGTTCCTCCTCTTATCTGAATGTCAATGTCTTAACTTCATATTTTTTTTCAATAGAATTAAATAGAAGGCAAAGAGGAATATTTTCCTGGCTTGAAGTATACTCTTTTGTGAAAAATATATGGCTCCTATTTATGTATGTTGTTTTTCTATCAAAGTGGATTACTGCCAATAGCTGAATCTGTAGAGCATTGGGATGTGTTTTGTACAAGACTTGCCTGGCAAAGTGAGCACAATCACAATAGTCAGGCATCTTATCATTTGTACTTGTAGACTGTACAAGAAGTGGAAGTGGTGACATCACCCATTAGTTTGTGGATTACTGTTTCTACTGAGTTTAGCATTATGGCCGTCACCATCTTGGTTTTTGGAACCAGAAGTAACACGAGAGGGTGGAGCTATGGACAACCGAGCAATGAACAAAACATTTTAGGTGACCAAATTGTTACAATTAACTTTCATGAAGTGAAAACACACTGCGAAAGGGTTAAAATTGCAAGGTGAAAACGGGGAGAGCACTCAAACCAGACAACATTGTGGTAGCGACCTGACCATAATTTACAAAATGAACATCACGCTGTATTGAAGAAGACTTTAAACTAGCAATTGAGACCATTAACTCATTAGGAAAATGCTTACTGAGGTAATAAATTCTATGAGATGCAGGGGTCATTTTGTCAAAGACTTCTATAGAATCAGACTTCTTTTCTGCTAGCTGTGGTGTCACCCTAGCACCTACCAGCAATCAGCCAGCAAGGCCCTATTGTTATCACTTTGATAATTATTCCTCCAAATGAATTGCATTTTTGTGGGGCTAAATGTGTTCAGAAAGTCATTAAAGTCATTTGCACATGCGTCAAAAGTGCCGGAAATTTACATCTGACGTGCATCTCGTGCTCGGGTGTGGCAATTTGGCTCAGTAGCACCCCCTAACAGTATTTTAAAGTTAAAGCCCCGACCTTTAAAGTTGAGGTCGAGGATTGAAATTTGGTAGGCTTATGAAACATATGGAAACGTACAAAAAGGCCTCTGGGAGGTATACTGTACCGTGAACCCTAAAGGAAGTCAGCCATTTTTTATTTACTTTGCAATTTGATATGTGGTCAGTAAAGTCTTGAGACCTTGATAATGTTTTAGAACAAAGATTGTGAGTTTTTGTTGAACGGCATTTGTGGCAGTTTCGACATGAAAAAAGAAACTATTGTCACTCGACTCAACATTGTCAGATCTTTTCCAAATGTCACACGCTTGATGAGAGTTCTGTCCTCTAGACATCTACAGGCTAATTTTGAGTCATAGTCATTGTGCCAGCCACTGACAATCAGAAATAACAAATGATGTCTTTTGATGCAGTCCTCCTACAAGGTTAACCAGATCCACCTCTAATCTGGTCAGAAAAGTCTTAAGACCTTGATGAAGCTTTTGAGTTTTCATGGAACACTGTTGTCATGCCGCATTGTTCGCCAGATGCTCGATAATTCACAAAACTTGGCACACACATTAAATGTGCTAAAATATGTTATCTGTTTTTTGTGCTTGTGGATGGCCAGGGGGAATTAAGTGTGTTTTTTTCAGGTGCTCTTTAGCAAACTCTTTTTAACAGCTTTACCAGATCACATTTGGTCAGTACAATCTAAAGACCTTCATCATGCTAAATTGCGAAGACTAAATGCCCTTGCTGCAGCATATTTGTGCCATTTTATTTTATTACCAGACTTTCAGAGGACAGCTTTTTACAACTGTCTTAGTCAGGAATCATGTTTTTGATAACAGTTTCACATAATTTCTGATTCAATTCATGTTCTTATTGTATCACATTTGTTATAAACATTTGTTTTGTAAATACCTTTTTCAGATTTGGGATTTTACTTGTTTAATTTTCAGATATATTTTCAGCATACATGAAAAAAACTACAATTATAACCAAATAACATCAAAGTTAATTTTACACTACAGTCTGTAAAAAAAACGCACATTCTTTTGGGGACCCATCTCTTGCTCACGTCTTACGAGGGTGGAGCTCAGATGCGAGAAAGAAACGCAAGGGAGGGAAAAAAAGTGGCCAAATAAGGTATTGGGATGAACCCAGTGTTAACCAACATTCCAGCCATTAAACAGGAAGTCGTTGTAACTCATCCATATTGAGTTATAGTAACTGTGCCACCTACTGTAACTTATGTAAATTTCCCCGCTGTGGGACTAATAAAGGATTTCTGATTCTGATTCTGATTTCTGATACTGGCAACAGGAAATAGGCCTTGTGTGACAAACATCATTTGATTTACATGAAATGTTTGTTGTGTGGTCTACACTTGGTATAGAGCAACATAATGTCTGTTTAGCACATGTTCTCTAGCGCCACATGGTTAACAGAGGAAGTGGTACACAATTAGCAAAACATCGATTCCAGTGCCGTGCAGGACATAATGTCTGAATCGTGCACAGTGTCCAATGGTCAAGAAAATGCATGGCCGTGTAAACCAGCGTCCATCAGTACCCCGACATGCGGGAAGGTTAACATTATCAAAAGAATGTGAAGAGGTAGCAGTGTTGACGTTATATCACAGACGTCTATGTGTTGTGTTGCAGAGATATCTGCTGAAATTAGCATGCTAACTGACTAGTTCTGGCACTTCCTGTTTTGTAATACCACTTGTTCCTCAAGACTGGGGCTCGCGCTGGCGGAATCTGAGTTGCTGCAAGCCGCTGACTGGAGCTTCGTCTCTCAGGGCTGCCCAGTGCCAGCTTTGCCAACCGCTCTCCAGTCTGCTCTATTGGCTGACAACTAAATGTAACGGTACACAGACTGTACAGCCACCGTTTAGTGCCGAAGTACACACACAGATGGGCAGACGCCACACATGACAAATACAAGCATTGTTATTTCGACTGGCTCTCAGAGTTTCCGCAACTTTGGTATGCATATTCTTGCCCTGCTGTAAATTAGTAGTTGGCTTTTATTTTTTAAATAACTGAGGACTGTACATTTAGATTGCATGGACACAGTAGTAGAGGTGAAATGTTGCCCCCTATTTCTTTGCAGGTGGCTCGGTACTAGACATTGCATCTTTAAAGTAGTATTCTTTTAAATGTATTTTGCATGCCATTTTTTTTATTTTTTTTAATAAAAAAACAAAATCATTCTTGGTTCTCAGAATAAAGCACGTTGACAACAATTTAGGTTATATGTGGATGTAATAAATAAGAAATATGTGTGTTAGAAATAAGGCTGTATAGAGGCGGTTTAGATTCTCTCTGTCAAGCCAAAGAATCCTGAAATAAGTGCTGGTAAACCATTTATTTTTGTGCACGCACTGAGAGGAAGGCGCAGAGCTGTATTATACCAGGGTTCTGTCTTCGCATTCGGTGTGCGCGCTCTCGCAAAGCTCGTACACTTCTCGGTAGGAAGCAAGTCAACGTCATGGTCTACGCCCCTTTCTGACGCAGCAGCAATTTTTAAATATATAAATTAGATTAATTTGCTTTTGTTTTAGAAACAATTATATATTGATGGCAATGTTTGCTTTACATTTTGTGATTGATATATAAAAAGATATATTTCTATAAAAAAGTATTTGTTGTCATTTTTACGCGGGAGGTCAAAGGTTACTAACAAAATGGCCGCACACACTGGAGCCAAGAACATAATGCTATCAGCAGCCGCATAATTAGGGTATATTTGGATGTTTTTACCCACGGCGACCGCAGCAGTCATTTTATGGAACTATTCTCTTCTATTCAATACCGACTGCTAGTCATGGCCGACTTATATTTATGGTTACGTTCACTGTGGTCGCAATAAAAACACTACAGGAATCTTCGTGGGATACAAACCGAACATAAAGCAGTCATTAGAGAGAGTCTAACGTTAGTAACGTCACAGTGACGCAGACCCTCGTTATTCCGTTACATATCGCTAACCTTTGGTTAGTGTCGCTTTACATCGAGGGCACATCTTTTCTTTTACTTTTTGCAGCCTGCATGCTGAATGTTGAAGTAGCAAAGTAGCGCCACACGAAACCTCACGAGCAGTGCTGCGGCATGTTGGAACTCCAGTCAAGACACAACAAGACACGAGGATGAACAAGAAGAAGGATAAAGGGTTTGAGAGCCCGCGCCCATTTAAATTATAAGTATTTTTGTATAATTGTATCCTTGTAGGCATGAAATGGTTTGCAGTCGTGTTCGATAGTAAACCAAAGGTCACGTTAGCTTGACATTTGCAGAGAGTAATCCACAGGCTGTAACGTTACTTAAAGTATAAACAGCGTTATCTGCTTATTGAAAGAGAAGGAGTATCTAATGAAGTTCATATCTGATATTGACATTGTTATTCTGTCATTGCTTTTACGACCCACCAGGTGGTGTGCATCAACAACATCAACTTCCAGAGGAAGTCTGTCATTGTGAGTACAGAAGTTACAGTACACACCTACACTTATTTACACATTACACTCCTTCAATTAGGAATAATTATGAACTCTATTTAAAACATATTACACTGAGAAGTCAAAGCGTAATAGGTAATTAGTCTAGTGATTTATACGTTGTATGTGCTATATATTTAGTAGGCTTATGTGTCAGACTAAAGCCCATTACTGTGTTACAGCCCAACAGAATTATGTGAAACTGTAATAATTGTGTTTGGAACATTTCTGGAAGAACAAACCCTTTAATGCAGTTCATCTAATCCAGACAGTGAGAATACCTTCAGCCGCTGAGGACAGTTGTTGTCCATTTCCCCTAACTTCTTCTTCTCTTTTGCATCCCTCAGGGCTTCGTTGAGCTGACCATTTTCCCCACAGTGGTCAACCTGAATAGGATCAAGCTTAACAGTAAACAGTGCCGCATCTACAGGGTCCGAGTCAATGAACTTGAAGCACCATTCATTTACAATGACCCCACACTGGAGGTGTGCCACCATGAGTCCAAGCAGTGAGTATGTCAGCGCACATTTCAGTGCAATACAGAGTCCGAAATCACAGCTTGTCATTTGTGCCTCCGGCTCTAATTGTAAGTGTACAAATGAAACCTACTGTGTCACATTAGATCTGTCACATGAACATTGTCGATTTTGCTATTAATTAGACAATATTAACAACATTAGCTTGTTGCATGGCTGAGGCAAAACACGTCAGCTAAGACAATGACCAATCGAGTTTTGGGAAGATTTAAAGCACCACAATAACTGTCTTTATAGTTCTGCCTCATCAGCTCCAAGGCACCAAACCCGAATGAAGCCATTAAGCTAAATTGATTTGGAAATATTTATTCTTGAATAACTAGCAATATTGAATTTATTTACTTTAATACTTACATTTATTTCGTCAGGTTTTTTTTTACCATCCGTATCTCCTAACAGCTTTGGAAATATGTGAATATTAGGTTTTGGCAAAATGATGATATAGTGAGACTATTCATTTGTAAGGCATCAAATTGGATTAACAGGATTTTTAAATCATTGTGATGAAATATCTTTTTGGGATCTCAAGAAGAAGCACTAGCCTGGAAGACCCCGAACAAGGTCTGGAGTCATCAACACTGTCCCGAAAATACCCCGGAGCGGAGTGTACAGAACATTCCGCTGTTTAACTTTTATTACCGACTGGTAACAGTCACTGGGTTTTTTCTTTCCCCTTTGATTTGATTTACTCAAGGTCAGTCAGACTCCACAAGAGTGTTTGCCTAGATGATATGCGGTGTGTTCAGGAATGACCTAAGTGAAGTCCAAGGACCTTCCAGGCCACTGGTTGACTTTGAAAAAGAGTTGTGGCCACTTGTTCCATTGGGACCAAGTCTAGATATTCCTTATCCAGTTCTCCATACTGAAACATTGGGTTTGCTCACTTTCCTCTGTATGAGATATGCCTCTCCACACAGAAACATGCTCGTCCAATCAAACGGTGCATCATTTGAGGATTGATTCCGTCTACCTTACTGCCCAGTAAACACACTATTATAGGCTATATTGGAACATAAAATAGAATTTAAGAAATGTGTAACAAAAACCTTTTTACTGCTGTGCAGTACCACAATTGATGCATTAATGTACTTGTACCACAGCCATGCCAACATGCATCCGAAACATTTAGATTTATTTTCTTTAATCTTTGCGGAGTTATATAAGAATTAAATAATATTTTTAACTGAAAACTTTGTACCCCAAACAATTTGATAGGTAATTTGAGTGTTGCAAAATCTTTTCCCATTGATTTGTGCTAAGAGATACCTCTAGAACTTTGATGAATCATCTTGATTTGTTGACATAGCAATCTGGTTGTTTTATCTGTAAACTGTTTCTCAATTACATTTCCAGAAAATTAACCAGCTCACAGTTGTCAAAATATCTACTTCTGTTGAATTTCAGGCCATACGTTTTGACATCTGCTTAAAATAATACTAAATATATCCTAGCTTTGAGATGATGGAAAAACGATCATGGTTGTTGTGATGGTGAGGTGTGGGGTAAGAAACTCATGTCTCTTATTTAGTAAATAGAGGAAGTATAGAGATAAATTATTTTTATTTTTCTCTTCAAAATGAGACTCCTGTAGCTGTCTAACATTTCACTAGAGTTGGTCATGTTACTATCAATACCATTGTCTGGTGCTTTAATAGAAACTGTAGGGTGGCAATATAATCATTTTGTTTAAATGTTTTGTGTGTGTCTACGTAGGAGGAACCTCAACTATTTCTCCAGTGCCTACACCGCAGCAGTGAGTGCTGTGGATCCTGATGCAGGACATGGGGAGCTCGTCATCAAAGTTCCCTCTGAACTGTGGAAACAAGGAGACGGTGAGACGATGGCACAAAGGCCACTGAAACTTCTCTCTCAGAATTATTTTGGATCATGTGTTACATAATCTGCTGTCCTTTTTGATTCCATCATCTTCAAAAGATAAAATTCAATCATCAAAATTCCTTGCCTGCTAGCTTGAATTGACGTAGCCACATTGCCACATTTCCCTGGAATACAACAAACATTTTCCGCTTTTGGATTTTTGACAGAAATGTAACTATAAAATCATGAATGATGCAGCAAAGTTTTTGTGTTTTTTTTTCTCCAGACTTGAAAGTTTTAAAGGTGTACATAGAATTTTCCCTGGACCAGCCAAAGGGAGGTCTCCACTTCGTCGTTCCGGATGTGGAAGGCAGCATGGCCGAGAGAGGAGCTCATGTGTTCTCCTTTGGATACCAGAACTCCACCAGGTCTACAAACACTGACTAACCATGATTTACAGTAGTTGGGTCTAATAACATAAAAGCTGGAGATAAAACCATGTTGTGTGTTGCCACATGCATTTGTCCATGCCATTTAGGCTACACGTGAAAAGATTTGTCTTGTGACATTCTAGCTGTCCGTAATTCAGCCACTATTTGCGAAAACTAAATTTGGATGTTATATATGTCCTAATCACTGCCCACAGGAAGAGACACTCTAAACAAGACAGTGTTTTCTGTCCAGATGAATCAGTCTGTCCTGTGTCTTCAGCGTCCTTTGATACATTCAGACAAGTCTGCCGTTTCAAACTGCACTTAAAAAACATTCAGGATGTATTTTAACGAGGAGTAATTCAAACATTGTCTCAAGCTGCCTTTTTACATTTTGATTGACTATGTTGAGGTTAGATGGACTGCTACTACACCGAAAAGTCATATGAACATGTAATATATGTATCAATAGAGTAGACTCATCTTTTTGGTCACCGTCACTAAAGTTGTAATGGTACGACCCGTACACACGGAGAGAGGGACTCAATAGCTCGACTCAAAGACAGAACGATGATGACGGTAATATACTTTACTGGGTAAAGTAGACAAACAAACATGCAGGGGAAATCGGAGTCAGGTCACGGAAACTGGATCGAACAAGCCGGGGAATCAGGAACACGGGAAATGGGATCAATGCTGGAACTCTTGACATGAAAGTACAAAGACGAACTGGCAACAAGGGACAAGCAATACACAGACTACGGTATATACACCAGGAAGTGGGAGGAGACAACGAGACACAGGTGGAGACACTAACGAACAGAGTGGAGACAGCTGGGGACAGGAACTAGAAACAACAGACACAAGAGGGAACATACAGTTAACAAAATAAAACAGGAAGTACAAACACAAAACATCTAACGAACGGGACGGGACCTGATAAAAGTCAAAATAAAACTAATCCAGGCACAAAGCACAGGAGAGGATACAAGTGAAAAAAAAGTATATAAAATATACATAAAGTATATTGTTTCCCTACCTTCAAAGTAGTCTGGAAGTGCAACAATGGTTTAAATTCTTTAAATAAAGTCAGACTTCACCGCAAGGCTCTAACAATGACATTTTTATTTTGCGGGGTAAATGCATCATGGAAATGCACAAAATATCATTCTTTAAAGTGCTAGGTTTCTTAAATTCTCACGCTATTGTCCGTCTTGAGTACATTGCAATAAAGCCTCCTCCTTGTAGCCTGTGTTGTAACAACTATTAAACCGTTTTACTCTATTTCTTCCTTTCTGGACATTTCCTATGCTCTAATGCAGACTATCACAGGCTACTATTAAAGCCCATGATAGCAGTGGTCAATGCATTCAAAGGTCATCATATCGTCTGCTCCCCCAGATTCTGGTTCCCCTGTGTAGACTCCTACTCAGAGCTGTGTACATGGAAGCTGGAGTTCACCGTGGATGCCTCCATGGTGGCAGTGTCCTGTGGCGATCTGGTGGAGACCATCTACACTCATGACATGAGGAAGAAGACTTTCCACTATATCCTCCCCATCCCCACTGCGGCCCCCAACATCTCCCTGGCTGTGGGGCCCTTTGAAATCCTTGTAGATCCCTACATGCATGAGGTGGGTTTATAGTGACCAGTGGGGGCTTGAAATGGTGATGTTTCTGCATGTAGTTTGCAATGTTTGAAAAGTAACCCAATGTCCCTGTTTGATGTCTGTATTGATTATTTTTAGACTAGCAAAAGGTATAAAGGTGTGATTCCTTTTCTGAAACATCTGCTTTTGCTTAACCTCTTAAAAAATCTGACTGTAGCGGACTCAAGACTGGAGACAGGACTGAAGCTAGAGTGAAGATAGTGGTATCATATGAAACTAGAAAAAACCTAAGGGAACCATTAGTATGTGATGTCAGGAAGGAAGCTAAATAACGCTCCAAAGTTAGGCTACATTTTGGTGAGGGAAAAACTGGCATGGCTCAAGGTATGTGAATGAAAATGGATTCTATGGATACCCACGAGTCTCCCTTTACAGACATGTCCACTTTTTCCTAATCCAATGCGTTTTTTTGCAAAAACGTTTTTTGCATGCAATGTGTCATTTTTGCCTTTTTAAAAAAAAAAAAAAAAAAAAAAAAAAAATTGGAATTGGATCAATTGGGCATGAGTGGAAAGCTGAGACCCTTGTGGATTCAATAAGCTCACTTGTATTAATGTATGATTATGTTAGTCTAGTGGTCTAGTAGTCAGGCTTTGAAATAGACCAGAAGGTTGTGAGTTCAATACCAGGCTGCTCCTGAGCAAGGCACTTAACCCTGAGCTGCTCCAGAGGACTGTCCCTGTAGTTAGTTCACTGTAAGTCGCTCTGGATAAGAGCGTCTGATAAATGACCTGTAATGTAATGTAATAATGAATCGATTCTGAGTGCAATCGCTAGAATGCTCCGTACACTGACACTGTGCTCAGGCAGCAGCTGTGTTATTTTCTACAGGTCTCATTCAATGCAGTAATACGTTGTCCGTCCTTGTATTTTCTACTAAAGACCACTAGATGTCCCTAAACACATGGTAGCAGTATTGAAGATGGATTGTATTCAGTGAAGTAGTGCAGTGTATGTAATTTGTTGTGATAGTAAGTGCAATAAAGAACCAATTAGTAACACCGCTGTGCGCTCGCTAGAGAGCTAAACGGAATATCCTCGGGTTTGAACTTTCAGCCTTTTTTTAATTTATTTCCTTTTTCTGGTGTATGAAATTTGACGAATAAAAAACTCTAACTGTACATTGTCCTTTCCCCTCCCAGGTGACCCACTTCTGCCTGCCACAGCTGCTGCCACTGCTCAAACACTCCATGTCTTACCTGCATGAGATTTTTGAGTTCTATGAGGAGATTCTGACATGCCGCTACCCTTATTCCTGCTTCAAGACTGTGTTTGTGGATGAGGCCTATGTACAAGTGTCCTCCTATGCTTCCATGAGTATCTTCAGGTAAGCATGAAGTATAGTGTGTTCCTGACTCTGAGTTCAGGTAAGGATAGGATTGGTAAATGTGTGTCCCACCATACATATGTATTTGTCACATTCCCGGCTATAGAGACATGGCAGTATTTTCTTTTGACGATCCTTTACACTTTATATCCTTTATTTACTGTATTTCTCTAATTTGTCTCACCTTGAGTTATTGTCTTTGTCTTTCAGTACCAACCTGCTCCACAGCGCTATGATCATAGACCAGACCCCGCTGACACGTCGCTGTCTGGCCCAGGCCCTGGCTCAGCAGTTCTTTGGCTGTTTTATCTCCAGGATGTCATGGTGAGACTCAGCGAGGCTGTCGGGTCTGAGACAGCAAGTCTAAGCCACACAGGCAGATATGCCTTTCTGAGCCTACAGATATGAAGGCTCAATTCTCACTGGCTAATCACAGTGTCAACCAAGAGATTGTCTATGCACCATTAGGGTGCATTTTTATGCATCTACCAGAAAACAAACTTTTTAAGATATCAATAATAAAACAAAAGCAAAGCCGATCACAGCAGTAAAGTCATTACACTGGTGGCCATCAGTTGGTCGCTGGGTTTGAGATGGTGAAGCACAACATCTCATCCCTGAAAGATGCATTACCAATATGATGAAGAGCCAGGGTTGTTGTGGTTTTTGGGTGGATTTAAAGCACTGCAAAGTCAACAGACATCTTCTATGTTTTTTCTTTCTCAATTATATACAAACTAGCTATGAGGCGAGTGCTGGCCTCAAGGGCTCAGTACACACGGTACAAAGTGTTTGTTGTCTAACAGTGCTGAAAGCCCCTCTAACTTTATGAATCAGACAATCATCCCCCTCTTCTCCTCTCCTCTCCTCTCCTCTCCTCTCCCCTCCTCTCCCCTCCTCTTCTCTTCTCCTCTCCTCTTCTCTTTTCTTCTCCTCTCCTCTCCTGTCTTCTCCTCTCTTCTCTTCTCCTCTCTTCTCCTCTCTTCTCTTCTCTTTTCTTCTCCTCTCCTCTCCTGTCTTCTCCTCTCTTCTCTTCTCTTCTCTTCTCTTCTCTTCTCTTCTCTTCTCTTCTCTTCTCTTCTCTTCTCTCCTCTCCTCCTCTTCCCTCCTCTCCTCTCCTCCTATTCCCTCCTCTCCTCTCCTCTCCCCTCCACCCCTCCCATCCTCTCTGACCTTTTAAACACACATCAGATGTGGGGCTCTGGTTTGCTCATGTTGTTGATCTGGCTGGTGTGGCGTGTAAGAAAAGATCTCAGGAAAGTCAGATCTCTTTGATTTTAGCAAAGCATGCTGCTGCCTGCTAGCAATTAATCAGAGTGGGGGTTAACAGGGGCCTGTAATTGAAAACAGGCTGTGCTCAGTAGCTCGTCAGACATAAAAGAGAAGGCACAAGAATCTATGAAACCGTATTAACTAACAGTGAAGTTGGTTATGAGCTTTAGAAAACAAGACCTTGGATTTTTGTTTTATCTCTGCTTGTGTGTCTGTGTGATAGAGCATGAACCAGGTTTTCTTCTTAACAAATGTCTGCTGATGTGAAGATGGACTTGACCAAGCGTATCTGAAGGTGTTGAATTGTAATATGCTGTTTTTGCAGTTTTGAGTTTTGAGCCTGAATTTGGTTCTTCTCAAGAAAGGTTTCTTAAATCTGGGAATGTGAGATCATGAAAGAAAGGAAATTCAAAGCTTCAGGGTTCCACCTTTTCTTAATAATTAATCATAATATTCTCCATAGACAGTATTAGGGCAAAGAGTGGATCAAATCTTTATAGGAAAATACCTCCATACTCTCCATTATGTTGGTTATAGCAGATGCACAGGAGAAATCATCTTTACTCCATGAGCCAGCATGGATTCAGTTCAGCATTAGGTGGTGAAACCACCAAGGTTGAATCAGCATATTGTGTTCCTTTTTTTAGCTAATAAATCCAGGCTGATGAAGTTACGAGAGTTGTGTTTGGTATACCAAGTTTCTTCCTAGAAATACCACAAGGGTAACATTCACAATGACATAGTAATGAAGCAAAGTGTGGACTTAAATACTTTAAAAAGGATATCCACTTCTAAAGAGCTCAAAGCAGTGAGGGCAACAGGGTTTGCTCTGTTTCGAGGTGTTTACTCTGGTAACTTCATAGCCCATTTTACCCTTATCCCAGAAAGGGGCCCTTCAAAGTCTGAATGATTGAAGGTCTGAAGTTAATTTACTTAAATATCAAGGAGTGAAACTACACTTCATTTGCTACAATCCTTCTAAATAATCCCTGAAAAGGATACAACCAATACCACATATACCAACAAACCATGAAGGGAACTATGATTTGTGTTTCGTAAACTTAGACTGGAATGAATTGATCTGTTGTTCCTTCTGAAGGGCTGACGAGTGGGTGTTGAAGGGAATCTCAGGCTACATCTACGGCCTCTACCTAAAGAAGACCTTTGGAGTGAATGAGTACCGGCATTGGATCAAAGAGGTAACAGCTTTTCTTTCCTCTGTTTATCCTGTCATAACTTTGACAAGTTTCCTCTCAGAAATTGGTGAGTGAAAGTGGTAATAGCAGCCGAACCACTGCAGTGCAGCAGTGAAGTCTTTCTCTCACTATTAGTCCTTACTTTCTCAACTTTTGTCACGTGGGATGTAATTGATAATTACCTGCTAAACTGAATGCATCCTGATGCATCTCATCTTGTCATGTACATGTATATAGTTACTATATGTTGGTTAAGCCGTTGCCTCACTCATTACATGTTACCTTTGCTGTGTGATGTAGCACCTCTGCACCTTAATGAGCCTAATATTTCATAAACATGTAATCATGTCTTATGTTGTTAGATTAGGCTCCTTAATTCAGGCAGAGAGCCTCCATGATAAAACACAGCTGGAACAATTAGTTGACTGACAGAAAAATAATTGGCAACCATGTTGATAGTTTATTAATCGCGTCAGTCATTTTCAAGTAAAAATAGTTAAAAATTCTGTGTTTCCAGCTTCTTCAAACAATACTGAATATTAATAAAAATTTAAACTGAATATCTTTTAGTTTGAGAGATCTGAAGTCATCATTCTGGGTTCTGTGAAGTTGTGATGGTTATTTATTTAATTAGAGCTGTAATGATTAGTCAATTAATCGATTAGTTGATCAACAGAAAAAAAAGGGTTTTGGACTCTTGGTCGAATAAAACAAACGATATATTATAGCAGTCACCTTTCACTATTTTCTGACATTTTATAGATGAGCTGATCACTACAGGAAATAATCAGCAGATTAATCCATCACCAAAATAATTGTTGGCAGCCCTTCATTTCATAGTTTAAATAAGTCATCGATGAATCAAACAATAGTATGCAGATTAAAGTATATATACAACTGAATTTAAATGCCTGAATTATTTTGTAAATGTAAAAAACATTTTATTCTGTTTCCTAGGAGTTGGACAAGATTGTGGAGTATGAGCTAAAGATGGGAGGGGTTCTGCTGCACCCAACCTTCAGTGGAGGCAAAGAGAAAGACAAGTAACACGTTCAATTTGAGTTTGAATCCCGGTGCATCAGTTATAGTCGTTTAATTTTAGCATTTGAAGTGTAAGTAAGAAGTCATTTTCTGGATCATAATTGCATGACTCACTGATCAAACCTTGTTCTCTTCAGCCCAACTCCCCATCTTCACTTCTCCATCAAGCATCCCCACACTCTGTCCTGGGAGTACTACAAGATGTTCCAGTGTAAGGCCCACCTGGTGATGAGGCTGATAGAGAACAGGATCAGCATGGAGTTCATGTTGCAGGTTAGGCACAACCAGCATGTTCTGGATTTGTTAACTTCATAACAAAAACTGGTTTTGTCTTCATTCAAATTCTTTGTTGTCTACTGTCCTTTGTGCTAACCTACTGTAGGTGTTCAACAAGCTTCTGAGCCTGGCTAGTACAGCCTCATCCCAGAAGTACCAGAGTCACATGTGGAGCCAGATGCTTCTGTCTACTCACGCCTTTCTCAAATCCATCTCCAACGTCTCAGGCAAAGACATAGGCCCCCTCATCAAACAATGGGTGTATCCTTTTAACTGTAATAGATCTCTGTTTGCAAACAAAGGTAGTGATTATTAATAAACTGGTTTCACTGTATGACTACACAGTTGGGAGCAAGAGAGGTTAAATGTTTAGTAATTTCAGACCTTAAATCATTAAAAAAAAAAATGCACGTTGCAGGGTTTTCTGCAGCCTTGCGGCTCCATCTCTCTGACTCGGGACCGCTATGAATCCCGTCATAAGAAATGAAAACACCTGTATGAAATAAAACTAAAAGTTTTGTTTAAAAAAATTCAGCAGTTCATCCTTTGCCCTTGAATTGAAAAGAAGCTTATCACTGCAATCTTATTAGTAAATGTGACGTGCTGTAAGCGGCTGGTTGTTTTCTCAGGCTGTCTTTGGTTAACTTTAACTTTTTGTACTCAGAGACCAAAGTGCTGTGGTGAAATTCTTTGGTAGTTTTGCTTTCAATAGGAAGAGGAATGTGCTCGAGCTGGAGATCCGTCAGGACTACACATCATCTGGAACTCAGAAATATGTGGTGAGCAGATACAGTTTATGGAATGAATAAATTGTCTGTGTCTACAGAGGCTGAAAGTCCATTTGTAGAAGTTCGTCTTCTAGTAATCTAGTAATGTTACAGGTTCTATTCTATTGCTATTCTGTGCTATTCCATGTCTGTAAGGGACTACACAAATCATTACATTTACATCATTTATTATTACTTTGGCTGTCAAGTAATCCTATGTATATGTTCTATACATCCTGCAGGGTCCCATCAAAGTGACTGTGCAGGAGCTGGACGGGTCCTTCAACCATACGCTGCAGATCGAGGAGAACAGCCTGAAACATGACATCCCCTGTCACTCCAAGAGCAGACGGTACATACTGCAGCACAACACGTGGCTCATCCTCTCCTCATACGTTATGATATTACACTCTATTTTATTATTACCGTATTAATGCAGAGACAGTTATGTATTATTACGTATCATATTTGTCAACAACAAAGAGTATTTATATAAAAAAAGAACGCGCCCCATGTTAGTCTTTGGTAGCATTTGGTCAACTCATCACTGATTGTTCTTTTGGTCTCTTTTCCCAGAAACAAGAAAAAGAAGATCCCTCTGATGAATGGAGAGGAAGTTGACATGGATTTATCGGCCATGGAGTAAGACATCACCATTTGTTTATTTTATTTAGTTTTTGAATCATTATACTAATATAGTACGAGAATATTGTTATTTCCTGGTGTTAAAGACAAGCTGCATTGCATTTAAGTAATACAGTTTTCATACCTTACTTGACTGTTCTAGCTGGAACAAACAGTGCCTCTACCTGCTTAGCCATCACATCCACATGACTGCTGTCAGCCGTAGCTGTAAGAATTGATGTTATGTGAGAGCACCAATAGATCTCTGGGAAGCAGCTGCCTAGAGGTACATGTCCTTGACGTTCTTTACTTTTCTCTTTAACTTCCCCTCAATGTGTTTGTCTCCCATTACGTCTGCAGTGCTGACTCTCCTCTGCTCTGGATCCGGATTGACCCGGACATGTCCATTCTGAGGAAGGTGGAGTTTGAGCAAGCTGACTTCATGTGGCAGTATCAGCTGCGCTATGAGAGGGATGTAGTTGCACAGGTGGGCGAATGGCAAGATTGCAGTTCCACACTAGCCTTTTTTTAACATTTTTAAATCATTAAAATAACTTGTTTTCTTTTACGTCCATGTGGACCATATCACCCTGCAATTTGATCAGTTTTTTACCTTCTGCTCAGGCGAATCACTTCGCTCCTACTCTATGCTTCCAGTAGTGTCCCGGTTGGCCAAAATACCACGAATTTCTAAGTTCCGACGATCTTTTATTAGCCAGAAATAACAGAAAACATGTTGGTAGCAGCTTCTCATTTTTACCCAACGGTTGCTGTCAGAAGTTAAAGTCAGATACATTTAATTAACATTTCATAAATTATATTCTGCTGCTCATCTCAATTTCAGGTTGTGATCAGTTGAGTCGGAGTAATAATGCAACAAGATTAGATAAGGGATTTAAAGAGATTTTGATTTGACAGTGGATTCTGTTCTGATAAAATGCTATTGAACCACATCCCTAGCATCCTGTTTGATGTTTATCAGATGTACCTTATATCTCTGCTAGGAGGAGGCCATCTCGGCATTGGAAAAGTTCCCAACTCCTGCCTCCAGACTGGCCCTGACAGACATCCTTGAGCAAGAACAATGTTTCTACAAAGTCCGCATGCAGGCCTGCTTCTGTTTGGCCAAGGTGTGTGTCTGTCTGTCTGTCTGTCTGTCTGTCTGTCTGTGTGTGTGTGTGTGTGTGTGTGTGTGTGTGTGTGTGTGTGTGTGTGTGTGTGTG
>CALSBV010011564.1:232364-252444 GCA_943590825.1 Bovichtus diacanthus
GTGTGTGTGTGTGTGTGTGTGTGTGTGTGTGTGTGTGTGTGTGTGTGGTCCTGCAGGTAGAAGTGTCCCCTCTGCCTGAAGCCTTGTCTAACTGTGTGCGCCCTGACACCAGAGTGCCTCCGCCCTACAGTCAGTCCTGTACCAACTACCGAGCAGACAAACAGATCACCTACGCCTTCCTGTACCCTCCACGTCAGTTCGCCACCACAACTTCAACACTGAAATTACAGAAACTAAATTAAATCAATATTTTGTAGCTTGTTAATTTTCATGTTCAATTGAATATTTGGGGTCTGGGACTATTAATCAGACACATTCTTAAATTATTTTGTATATTTTTACACTAAATGACCAATCAATGCATTAAGCAAATCATATTTTAATTGGTTGTGGAAATGTTCATTAGTTACTTTGATATGTTGGCATATGTTATTGTACATTTTAAACCAAGGCTGCACCTGAAAACATTTTTAATCATGTTTCACTTATTCTTCATTGACAGAATTGTCCTCAGCCATAGACAAGAAATATGATGCTGTCCTCATCACCAACACCGTTCCCATGTATCCTGCATTCAAGAGTAAGTCCATCAGTGATTAGAAGTCTCTTCAAGAGCTAGATGTCTCGAGTCTCGTTGAAACTTTGCATGTTTTGATTTTGACAGTTTTTCCTGCACAAAAATTAAGCCACATCAGTGCTGATCGATCCACTGATATATTCATTAACCCCCCTTCCCTGTCTTATTCTCACATCCCTCTCTGTTTGTCTCTTTGTTCCCACTCTCTTCCACATTTCTCTCTCAGGAATATGGGGTTACTTCCAGAGAGCACTGGTGAAGAAATACGCCACTGAGAGAAACGGAGTGAACGTGCTCATTGGACCCATATTTGACTACGACTATGATGGCGTCAGGGACTCTGCTGAGAAGATAAAAGAGTGAGAATCTTTTTACTTTGCTTCTGAGTCAGCTTCAATACAGCTACAAGCACTTTGTTTCATTTTGAACTTGTTGAAATGTGGTCATGTAGGATTCGTTCTCAACCAAAAAATAGAAAAACAAAAAATTGATTTTCCATCTCATGTATAAAAAATGATTTAAAACTGACAATTACACTTTTGTTGAACCTTTAATGCAGGTATATAAGTGGGATAATACCCGTCCCCACTCACTACTTTGTGGTGCTGACCAGCTGCTTAGACTTCAGGCAGGCTGCAGACTCGTGCAGCGGGCCGCTCAGCAGCGCTGCCTTCGTCCTGCCACACAGATCCAGCAACGACGAGACCTGCAATGTAAGGAACATCACACCATCACACCATCACATTTGAATTACACTCATGTACACACATAATAGAGACCAGGTCTACACACAGAGTACGGCCTCTTGGATGCTTAACTCAGAAATGAGAAATGGAAATGTTGCATCACCTAGTCACCCTGAACAGAACATGTAGCAGAATCTAAATATGGAAGTGATTGTATGTCCAGAAGAGGTTTGATAGTAAACAAATCACATATTTGAACCATTAAATGCACATAGGGTACAAGCTGTAAATGATAATGTAACTGAAAAATGTGTTTGTTAAGGGAAAGGGCAACATTTTGAGAAATATGTTTATTAGATCTCTTTTGAGAGTAGGATGAGAATCGTGATTTTTAATCTTTACACACAAGAAAAGGTTTTGTGTTGGAACTACTTCTTGACAAACAACAGTGTATCCATCCGCCCAGCACTTCTGTTCTCCAGCTCTGGGTTGCCAGGTACAGTCAGTGAGCACCGCCTGTGGTACATGTTTCTGCACAGTATTTCACACAGTCACTGTTGTTTGCCAAGCACTTCCAGCATGTAACTCGCCCTAAAACTACAAATTGTTGTTTTTACATATCTGTCTGTGTGCGTATCATACAAACAGGAACCAACATGTTAATTAGTGTGCTATTGGCAAGTGTCTTTTTTCCCTTGGGACAAAGACAGGCTAGCTTTTTCCCTTGGTTCCAGTGTTTATACTGAGCTAGGCTAACCACGTCCTGACTCCAGATCTGTGCTCAACACACAGACATGAGAGTGCTATTAATTTTCTCATCTCACTCTCACGTCAATGTGAACCTTCAAAGCCTTCAGGGTTTCAGTGTGGAACCCCATGCTAATGTTGCTGTGCTCCTCGTTGCAGAGCTCAGAGGAGGAGTCTCGCTGGGTGGAGGACCTGATGAAGATGCACACAGCTCGAGTCAGAGATGTGGAGATCCTGACGGGCTTGGACTTTTACCGCAGAACAACCCGCAGCTACGCTGAAATCCTCTCGCTCAAAACCTACATGCACACCTACGAGAGCGAGATCTGATATCTGCTGGCTCTGATAACCTTCATGTGGCTGATCCTTGTTAACCGTGGT
Source organism: Bovichtus diacanthus (assembly GCA_943590825.1). NCBI lineage: Eukaryota > Metazoa > Chordata > Actinopteri > Perciformes > Bovichtidae > Bovichtus > Bovichtus diacanthus. The sequence continues at coordinate 234,756 of CALSBV010011564.1, forward strand.
GGATGTATGTGGTACACGCAAGAGGTGTGATCATCTCTGTTACACTGACCTACACCAGCTTCAGCTGGATGCAGCCGCTCTGCAGCATCCATGCTGTGGCCCTTTCACTTCATCCATCTGTTAAGAAACAGCCTTAACACCACTGAGCTAGGAGCTGAGCTACTGTCCACCTTATTCTGTGCAGAAACCAAGAAAGAACCAAGAAACCAACAGTAATCCTATGCTGGAATATAATCGGACACTAGTCTTTCTATTTTGAGGAAACTCGATTAAACTTGGCTTTACTTACATAAATGCATCATGGTAGCACAATGTAAACTAAAAATAATGATGTATTATGATGATTTATATATAATAATACATTTTGATGTAGAGCCTTAGTACAAGACATGGCCACAGGGTCAAATAATAATGCAGGACTGATTTGTTGATAGTGTGTTTTAGTAGTGCACCTTCCAAATACATGAGGAATTCATCAATTCATCAAGCCTTTGAGCCTGTGAGGGTAAAGAGCCTCCTGGGCAACTGTACACATCCATATAGTGTTTCAAATTCTTCACATTCCCAAATATTAAAATATTCATCGTCTAACATGCATTACATTCCAGCATTACACATTCTGGAGGTGAACCCCTGAGAACCAACACAAGTGTTTGAGGGTTTCATGTATGATAAACATTTGAAATATTTTCCTGCAAACAACATTCCGTATGTGTAAAAATTATCACATGCTTTCAAGTGGTAAAAGATCTTTAATTGCGCTACAAAGCCATGACCAGAAAGCCATCAGCTCAGCATTGAGGCAGGCTGTCACACAGTTCCTATCTGACGTTGATCCACTGTTTCACATGTTCTCATTACACTATGTCTGCATTCAACACTTTCTCATTCAGCGGTTAAGAAGAACTTTATTTTCTTTTTGAATGAAATGATACTGCAATGTTGCCGTTTGTGTGTGTACAGTGTCTATATGTTGAGTTCAAGATATTTTCTGTTTGTGTCTGACTGTTGATTGTGTGTGTGTGTGTGTTTGTGTGTTGACTTTTTGTTCCATGCACAATAACAATAATGTCAATGATGATGATTTATTTGATGTGTTCCCTAAAACATTTTCCACCTGTGAGACCTATTTATGCTTTATGTTCATTTCACCACAATAAACATCTGTTTTTACTAAAAGTGTGGAGCATTTTCAGTTGGACTGGCTGTGGGCTCAGCAGTAGTGGAGCAACACAATCAATCCATCTACATGGCTCTATGATGAATTACAATATATAGCAGCTTCATATTGCTCCACACGAGCCACCAATAATACACAAACAGTGCGTCCCTCTACCCATCACTGCCACCAGGTGGACACTACGCCCAAGTTAAACTCCAATATGAGAGATACATTTCAGTTGCTACGCTGTCACACAGCAATGGCGAGAGGTAAGTTAAATCAAGGAGAAAAACTTTGGAGAGATAATAGAGTAAGATCGGATAAAATGGGTAGCATAGTAATAGCTCATCCTGTGCCCATGAGCCTTTATGGCACGGAGCTACAGTCAGATTGTGAATTCTAAGTAGAACATAACACAATGTAACATTTGTTTCCTTTATTTGAATTTCCCAATTTCATAGAGCAATTCCCACGCCACAGCTCACTTTTTCCACCTTATGATATCCCCCCCCCCCCCTTTTTTTTTAGCCCCTCTTCTTTTTTAATTTTTATTTTATTTTAATTACACAATGTAAACTGTGCTGGTTAGTGCATTTCACACTTTTTTTTTTTTTTTTATCACTATAGAAACCAGACTGCTAAGATTTAATGGTCTTCAAAATGACCTTAAAAAAAATCAACTGTCATGTTTGTATTTGTGGGTGAGAATTTAAAAAAAGAATCACACACAGCAATTGGAAGTTCTAAATGTGAGGTTGAGTTCTGATGTCACTCACAGGGAATCAGTGAACACATTTGCTCCAACTGGAAATATTTTTACTTTAAAAATGTCATCCTCATCACCATACAGAGAGGATTTCTGGGTCCATGAGAATGACATTCTCTCTGGCAAATCCTGTCAATACCTGGTGCGGAATCACAACAGATGCTGGTGGCTCTGACTGCCCTCAAGATCATTGGTCTGGTCCATGCAGACATCAAGTCAGACAATGTGATGCTGGTTAATCGGCTGCAACCGATGAAACTGATTGACTTTGGTTATTCCACTCCAGTTTCCAGAGTAAAGCGTGGCACTATCATTCAGACCCTTGTTACAGGGACCCTGAGGTCATCTTTTTTCAGCAGGAACAACAACTCCACAAAACATACAAGCCTTCAACAGGCCATGAGAGCCAACAAAGCAGAAGTACAAGTACACTTGTATGGATGACAGTGAGCATGAGGACATTTGGGTATTTTTAAGCCTCCTCAAATGGATTCTTCATGTGGATTCTGTCACATGAGTCACCCTGCTGAGGCTCAGGTTTATAACAATGGGACACTTTCCCAGAGACACTGTGAACATGAAAACGTGCCTGTGGAAGTCTCCGGTCCACACCCAGGTAAAATGACAACAGAGAGAATCTTTACGTTCCAAAACGTTTTTATTTTTCAGTCCCGCCTTTCCAGGCAAACAAAACAATTCAGGCTGCTGGCTTCTCCTTTTTCTAGGCCGTCAGCTTCCACCAGGATCAGCTCAGGGTTTCTTCAAAGCATCCAGACCCAGCCTACTGCAAGAGATCACACACCCCACTGCCACAGTGCCCAACACAGGACTCAGCAGGTGAAATCAGCTGCTTTGTAACCTTTAGCAAAGTTTCACTGTGAACAAGCCTCAGCTGACACAACCACCACTAGCAATAACAACGGATCAACTGGAGCAAACTCCGCAGCTTCACCCTCCTCTGTACATGTTAATCAAAGTGAGGTCAACTCTGGCAGTGATGAACGTAGCCCGTGCTTTGTTTCAGTCAAAACTCAGCAGAAGATTCTGAAGAGAAGGGGATTCTTCTCCATGATGGACATGTGTTGCTGCTGCAATTTGTAGCCTTACAGCAAGGAAGTCCTCACATTCAGGGTCCACACACACCTAATATACGAAACAAAATGATATATTGGGCAAGTTTTTTTATTCCTCTCATCCATTTGCTACTTTGTAACCACTTACAACCACCCTTACTGACAAAACAAACTACTTCTGTCCACCTGTAAGGGACTTTTTCATTCATATATATATTCATATATATATATACATATATAATAGATATCAGACTGTGAATTTTTAATTTTCAATTAGAATTGCAGAAAGTTTGCATGCACAATACTTTATTATATATCAGTGGCTATTGATATGCGAGGAAAGTACAGTAAATGTACTGTAGTTTTGCATCCATTACAGTGTTCCACAGTGAAAGCTGTAGATGGATGTATTTATGGCATAGCTGCAGACATAATTAAGATACTCTGAACAGGAAATAATCAGAATGATCTGATCATTGTAACAAATGTTACAGTAACTTTCATATGCACAAAACATGGCTAGATTAAACCATTATGGGTGCAGGGGCGAAAACAATATTGTTGGACACATTTGCCAGAAACTAAGCAATAATCTCATGCTGGAATAACACTGACTGGCTCCAGCCTTTCTCTGGGTCAGTCCCTGCGAGATAAATTGATTATAACACAACTTTATTTATGCACCATGAGAGCATACTATCAGCTGAAATAATGAAGCTCTTTTAAAAGTATGTTTTCGTCTTAATCACACAGACATTAACCTATAGAGATGACAGGAAATGAGAGAGAAGGTCCCCAGTCAGACTTAACCAGACACATTACAATTCATGGTCAGCATGTTAAAGACAGGGCCACCACATATTTTGTGACTAAACTAAAACAAGAGTACAATTACATTGAGGTAGCACTATATGTGTCATGTCCTAGATGTTTCCCTGACTTCCGGTCTTATTTTGTAAAGTGCTTTCTCGTTGTGTCTTGTTTAGTTTGACTTACTGTCTGTGTGTAATCACCCTGCCACCCTTGTCTCGTTACCTGTCTTCTCCAGCTGTGTCTCGTCTGTCATTAGTGTCTGTGTGTATATATTCCTGTCTTGTTTCATTGTTCCTTGTCGGTTCGTTTGTTTATGACCCTCTCGTCTATGATTCCATGTGTCTGAGCCTGTGTTTCCTCGTGTTTCCTCGTTCCTGCCCGGTTTGTGTTTGTGTTTGTGTTTTGCTTATTAACCTGTTTTGCCTGTTTGCCAGTTTGTCGTAAACTTTACAATAAAGTTCTCTTTAGTTAAACCTCCTCGTTACCTCATCCCCACGACAATATGGAGAAACGAGAACGGAAGATACTCCACAACATGCAACCTTAACATTGACAGTAAAACAAAGTGAAAACACCCCAATGCTCTGTAAATAGTTATTTATATTGTTCAGAGGTAGAAAGTAATTAAGTACATTTAAGTACTGTACTTAAGTACAATATTGAGGTACTTCTACTTTACTTTAGTATTTCCAAGTTCTGCTACTTTATATATTTTGGACGGCAATATTGTAGTCCACTACATTAGTTACTTTGCAGATTCAGATTATTTATACAATTTAAAATTTTTTAAAAAAATGATGAATTATGATGTATTATCATGTATTCTACTACCTAGTAGTATATAGAGTAGTTAACATTAGCTCCATCTTTACCAGCTACAACATGGGCACATTCTCAATAATCAGTGAAATGATATAGGCTACAGTATATTATTCTGAAATGGGTGATTCTGCATCCCAAGCAGTTTTAGTTGTGGTCCTTTCAGGACTATTTATTACAGTCAATTATTTTACTTTAGTAACTCTTTTACTTGTAACAGAGTATTTCTACACCAGGGCATTACTACTTTTACTGAACTCAGATATCTGAGTTGCCTACATCGCTGATGTGTTGTATTATATTATTATTGTTCAATCAAGATAGGAAAGTACTTGCTGTGATTTTAATTCCCACATTTTCGTGGGTACAGCAATGCAACACTAACAGGTTGCGACATTCTGTGAAGAAATGACGCGTTCAAAATAATTTCTTTAACTTCCTCTAACACGAAGCCGCTCCTGTCGGAATGAAGTGTACACTAAGTTAACTCTTTGGCCACTTGTGACATTACCAATAGTTAGTTCCTTTCAACATTTTGGATTTTATTTTCAAGTACAGTGTGTACAGCGCTTTGGTGTGGACGCAGGACAATGGTAGGATTCATGTGTGGTTGTGTCGCATTCTGTTTCAGCTGGCGCGAGCACACAACAGTTAGCTGTTAGATATCATACAAAACAGACACAGCTAATGTAGCTAATGTAGCGGTTATTTCAATATTTATAACTTTGAGTTCACCTGTTGTCATCCAGGTGTGAACAAAGTTAGAGAGAGGGACGTGTTGACAGCGAGGTGCAACAAAGGAGTGCCTCTTCCCTGAACAGTAGGAACCATTAAAGATTTATGAAACAGCGGTGGCACCAAGGAGGACAATCATTACTTTGCGACTAAATTATTTAACGATATTTACTGGATTGACTTTTCAAAAACGATAACCCTGTAAAGAACTTTTTGGGCAGCTGTCAATCAAATGTGTTGACTGTATGTAAAAGTGCTCCTGCCTACTGATCAGCAGTGTTTTATAGACTGTATTCTTGCGTCAGACTCAGGTCATGTCTAATAAAGATTCTTATTCAGACATCTAAAAGTATCATCTGGACTTATTGCAATTATTATTGGGTATGTGATTCCAATTACAATATCTGTGATATCAGTGTAAAGAGTTTTTTTTGGAGATGTCTTGAACTATCATTGTGGCTGGTCCTACTACAATATGTGAATGTCTAAAATATAGATAGCAAGATGTTTAAATGGCTCTCACAATACTCTTGTTCTCTGTTATCCCACAGGTGGCTGATCTGCAGTAAACATGGGTCAGATAGAAGAAGCCAAGCTGTCGTGCCTCAACATCCTCACCTACCACAGAGAGCTGCTGGTGTCCAGGTTGAGGAGCATTCAGTGCATCCTAGACAACCTGCTGGCCTGCGGCTTCGTTTGTGAAGAAGATGTTGAGATCGTACAGCAAACTGTCACCAAGACAGATCAGGCAGGAAAAACTAAGACACATGTTAAATAAGGCCATTTGTTTCATTAAAAAAAACATGTAAAATACAATGTCTTATCGCTCATGAAATATCTACTGGTTAAAAATCCCAAATAAACTTTGTAAAATTCTAACCTAGACGTTTTTCTCCTGTGATTGCTTTCTAGGTGCGTAAAATCTTGGAGCTAGTCCAATGCAAAGGGGAGGAGGCCTGTGAATACTTAATTTACATAATTTACAAAGTGTGTGATGCATACATAGACCTCCAGCCATGGTTGAAAGAGATCAATTACAACCCAAGCCGTGATGTAATGCTGATGGCCGTGGTTAACACAGATCCCAGTAAGTATCACAATCATGCTGTTCTCTTTATGCTTCATGGATATCATGTAAGGGGGTTTGTGTCGCTGAAAGTACCAGATGTCTGATGTCCACATAGTAGCCGAGTAAGACTGTTAAATATACAACAACAAATCAATCACACAAATGAGGATATCATGGCTTAGTTTATGGTTTACAATATGATGAAAGTCTTAATTTTCGATTTTGAGCCAGACTGTAGTTTTTACGGTGCTGTTGTGTTGGGTTGCATCATACAGAAGCGTTTCTGCTATTCTGTCCACCCCATTCAGATCAGAGTGTAGAATAATACCACAATGCAAGAAGAAGTCCTACATTCAAAATACTAAAGTAGAAGTACAGAAGCAGCTGTATGTAATATTAAAATTAAAAACAGTCATGCATAATTTAATAATGAATAATAAAATATTGGATGGTATTACTGATTCAGCAATGTATAATTAGCATTTTCATGTTGAAGCTGGTGGTGAGGCTAATTAAAATCTGAATATAATGTTGAGTAGTATAATCTATGTACTGTAAGTGCATCTATTTTACAGCAGCTGTCAGATAAATAAAGTGGATCTATTAAGTACAATATTCCCTTTGTACAGTAAATGTACTGAGTTATTGCAGATGTATCAAACTGTAATTTACAATTTATTACAATTTTGTTTGATGCACCTGTAGATAGACAGGTGTGTGTGGGTGGATGTGTGTTCGGAGCTCAGCAGAATATGAAAATGAGTTACAGTTAAATGTATCAGTAAAAGTAGTAAAGCCCAATGTAACGGAGTATAAGTTCATATATTTTATCGTGAACGTACTCGATTAAGAGTTAAAAGTATTCCGCAAAACAGCTACTTTTAAAACAATTTATTGAAAAAATTACTCAAGCATATGTACCCATCGCTGGTTTTAAAAATGTAAAAGATAGAAATATAAAACAAACAAAAAACAACACATCCATCTTTGGAGTGGATAAAATGTGTCTGGTCCTAAATAGAAAGCTCATGAATCACTGGACCTTTTATAATACCACTCAAAGCGTCTGTATTGCACTAATTCTCGGTGTCCCTCCTCTAAGTCAGCAGGTATTGTGAGAAGATGAGGCATGAGATGAGCAAGGACACCTGCTTCATCATGTCTTACGGCCAGCGAGAGGAGACCTGTCTGGAGGAGCTATACACGGATACACTGATGGAACTGTTGAACAACTGCAATGAAAGTTTGGGCTTCCTGGAGAGTCTGGACACGCTCCTAGGAGATCATGCTGTCTTCAATCCCCAAGGTGAAACCATCCATGTGATGGGGGATGCCGGTGTGGGAAAATCCATCCTCCTGCAGAAGCTCCAGAACCTCTGGTCCAAGAAAGAGCTGCAGACGGACGCCATCTTCTTCTTTAAGTTCCGCTGTAGGATGTTCAGCATCTTCAAGGACACAGAGCAGATCTCCCTCAGAGAGCTTTTGTTCAAACACAACTGCTCCCCAGATCACGACCCAGATAACGAGGTGTTTGATTACATCCTGCGCTTCCCTGAGAAGGTTATTTTCACATTTGATGGCTACGATGAGATTCAGATTAAAGACCTGATGAATATTCCTGAAGTGGTTTCACCAGATGTCAAGGCACACCCCCTCCATCTGCTCATCAGCCTGCTCTGTGGGAAATTACTCATGGGCTCCAAGAAGGTGCTGACGTCCCGGACGGGGACCGAGATCCAGAGTAGGGTGATCAGAAAGAAGGTGGCTCTGCGTGGGTTCTCCCCAACCCATCTGCGTAACTACATCGATCTGCACTTTAAGGAGCAGGAGCACCGAGAGCTGGTGTCAGTCCAGCTGGATGCTAGCCCCCACCTCTGTGGCCTCTGCTCCACCCCGCTCTTCTGCTGGATTGTATTGAATAGCTTCAGGCACCTGCACACCATGCATGATAGTTTCCATCTGCCTGAAACCTGCGTCACGCTCACAGACCTCTTCCTTCTGCTGTCTGAGGTGTTCCTCAGCCGCTCAGCCTCACCTGCACCGTCTCTGCTGAAGAAAAGCACTCGGTGTGTGTCAGAGACGTTCAAAGCAAGGCTCAGGTCTCTCGCAGTATTTGCAAGACTAGCACTTCAGGGTATGGAGAGAGGAAGCTTCATTTGGAGCCAAGAGGAGATAAGTGCGTGTGGCCTGACAAAGGAGGACCTGTCCCTGGGCTTCCTACGACCTGTCTGTGAGCATGATGCCAGTGGAAGGCCTGCTACATTTGAAGTCCTCCATATCACCCTCCAGTCTTTCCTGGCAGCCTTTGCTCTCGTGTTGGATGAGCAGGCTCCTGCCAGATCCATCCTCAAGTTCTTCACAGAGTGCAGCAGGAATAGAAGACCGTCCTGTCTGCCTTTTAACTTCTGTATCAGTGGCTCCTCAAAGTCCAGTGACAATAAACCATTTGCCACTAATGAACACCTTCAGTTCACTAATCTGTTCTTGTGTGGCCTGCTGTCCAAGGCTCACACTGGCCTGTTGGAGCATCTGGTGTCTCCCGTGTTATTAAAGAAAAAACGGGCCTTACTAAAATCCTACCTTTCCACCAGCGTCAACGCCCACCTCCATGGCTTACCCCACTACGACGGTGAAGAGGGCAGGAAAGTTCATGTTCTTCCCAACTTCCTGTGGATGCTGCGGTGCATCTTTGAGACAGGGAGCAAAGACATAGCTCAGGTGACAGCCAAAGGCATCACAGCTGACTTCATCAAGCTGGGCTACTGTAACGTGTTCTCCGGCGACTGCACCGCCCTGAACTTTGTACTGCAGCACCGCCACAAGCTTCTGGGCCTCGACATGGACAACAACAACATCAGTGACTATGGGGTGAAGCAGCTGAAGCCCTCCTTCTGTAAGATGACAGTAGTGAGGTAAACAAATGTGTTTTATATACCTTCTAATATCCATTGAGGGGTATTCAGACTAATGTGATATTGTCATCTAATTAAACTGCTTGTCTTCAGACTCTGCGTCAATCACCTGTCTGACAGCAGCATTGAGGTTCTTGCAGAGGAGCTGTGTAAGCACAAAGTCGTGGAGGTCTTGGGGTGAGTAGACATGTCAATTGTTCCGGTTTACCTAAAACTAAATCGTCTGCATTCCAACCATTCTCCAGATACACGTGTACCAGTGCTGCAAAAAGTATTCAGATTGTTTACTCAAGTGAGAGTACCAATACTCCAAGAATACTCTGTTACAAGTGCCGCAGAACACAGACCCAAACTTAGCACTGTTTTTTTCTAATTGGTCACAAGCCAAAAAGGTTGGAAACCGCTGGTTTAATCTTTAAAAATATCTTGCATTTATACATTTATAATACGATTATCCTGTGCTTTTTATTTAAAATCTAAACCTGTAATGGTAACTGGCAGCTACAGCTGTGAAACCAATGTAGTAGTGTAGCAAGTACAATATTTCCCTCTGAAATGTAGACGTGCAGCATGAAGTAGCATTGAATGGAATTGCTCAAGTAAAGTATAAAATTGTACTTTACCTTTACTATGCTTGAGTGAGGTTAGCTCCGCTCAGAAGCTGTTCTGGAGCTTTTGATTGCATTACACAAACGTCCAGTTGGAGTTTTCCCACCTGTCATGGAATTCTAGATGTTCAAATTGACATTTTTCCTGAGCACTTTAAAGAGATTTTGTCCATGTGGACTTCTGTTGTTGGATTGAAAGCTCATTCTTGACTTTATACACTGTTGCTACCAGAGGAGGGACACTGTTTTCCTTAAAGGAACAGTGTGTTGGATTTGGCGGTGGCTGGCATTATCGCAGTTTTACAAGAGTGTTGGAGAACTGCGGCGGCCTTCAGGTAACGTAAAAACGTGAAAGTCCCTCTCTGGAGCCAGAGTCGGGTTTGTCCGTTCTGAGCTGCTGTGCTACAGGCTACATGGCGGTGCTACAGTGACGGGACCTTCTCTCTCTGTAGATAGGAAGGGCTCATTCTAAGCTAACACACATTCTTAGTTTCAGGTGTTGATACACTAATGAAAACATAATTAGTTCTCCTAATAGATTCCACTAAATACTACACTGGTCCTTTACATTTTCTGTCATAGTCATAGTTCTAAATAATATTCAAGTTATACATGACAGGAAAAGTTTTATTCATATCCGTAGCAAGGTTTTTTATGAAACAAATGCTTTGCGTTGCTGTGGAGTTAAGTGTTAGTGTTGTATAGTATTTTGGAAATCCATTCCCAGCATGAACAAAACTGCACTTTACTTCTAAATACTGTTTTTTCAATGCTACGTGTTGGTCTCTTGGGGTACACAAAATAACTATAGGGTACTGTTGGTGCTCCATAAAGTACAATTTTGCTTGTTTTGAGAGTGAAACAGAATCTTTAACCTTCATTTGATTTCTCTTCCTCAGGCTTTACAACAATCACATCACAGATGTTGGAGCCAAGCTAGTCGCTCAGATAATTGAGGAATGCCCGAAGCTGCGAGTTGTCAAGTATGTTTGTAACTTGTACCAATATGAAATTGGAATATTATAATAATTATTACCTTTGTGTTTGTTAGTAAGTCTACATTGTCTACATGTGTATGCACAAATTGGTGAATAAAGGAAAAATATATATAATTGTAAAATGAACATGTCTTATGTATGATGAGTTGATGTTTACATTACTTTGTCCTTAGGATTGGTAAAAACAAGATCACTGGTGTTGGTGGGAGGTATCTGGCCAGCGCAATTCAGAGGAGCACTTCTATATTTGATGTGGGGTAAGACTTCACTGCTGTCAAACATCTTTGCTCTTGTATTCTTATCCCACTGTGATCATGAAAGCCGTGGGATCAACTGGAGAAGCTGGAAAGGATTAATGCAGGAATACATCACAAAAAAAAAGTCTTTCACTTTCTGTTAAGTGACGCAACACATACGAAATATGTACTCTGAGTTTCAGTAGCCTGGTCTCAGACAGACAGACAGACAGACTGATTACTCTAATACAATAAATATGCCAAACTACTAGCACTAAAATATAAACAGCTTAACATTCTATAGTTGTTTTTTTAAATAATTGATGGTTATGATGATTGAAGATTGTATGGACCCAGTTTAGAGGTGAAGTACTGCGCCCTATTTCTTTGGAGCAGGTAGTTCGGAACTACACATTGAACCTTTTAAACCCAAATTTCAAAAACTATTAGAATGCATCCATATAAATAAATAAAAAAAAAAAAAGTAAAGCATGAGAACATGTCGAGTTAGTTCTCTCTCGGAGGAAAGTGCCGGCTTAAGGCAGGCCCTTTGTTATCGTTTGCTTCCTGATGCAGCTCAGATGACTGTTTTTATATTGTTGCTTGCAGAATGTGGGGGAACAGCATTGGCGATGAGGGAGCAGGAGCATTTGCAGAAGCTTTGAGGCACCACCCAAGGCTTACCAACCTCAGGTGAGAAGGTCCCCACAAAGACAATACAAGCCAACTGATTTCAACTCTTTGATTAAATTGAGTAATTTCTGTGTTTGTGTGTTCTAGTCTTTCAGCCAATGGCATCACATCTAAAGGTGGGAGGTGCCTGTCAGAAGCGCTGAAAGAGAACAGCGTCCTCAGGATATTCTGGTGGGAAGCTCGTTCAGCTTGAGTTCAGCGATTGAAGCAGTTCCCTAACAGAACGACTCTCATATAGAAATACATACATGTCTGTGTTGTTGTAGGTTAGTGCAGAATGAGTTGACGGATGATGCCGCTCCACACTTTGCTGAGTTGGTCAAAGCGAACACAGGCTTAATACATCTCTGGTAAAGAAAACACACACAATAGTCACCACAATGGGTCCTGCTGAATACTGTGCTAAACACATCCACTATCACAAAGTCACCCACTTTGTATGTTTGTCTGCAGGATAATCAGCAACCAGTTCACTGTGGATGGGATCCAGCAGCTCGCTGAGGCCCTGACTCACAACACAGCTCTCAAAGAGATATGGTGAGGACCAGGTGTCAATCAGGGACCTTTTTAAATGATCTTGTAGAAACAACAGCATCTACTGAATTATCCCTCCTGTATTAGTACAAGGTGTCACTCTCTACCGAGACAATCAGTTTGCTTTTTTATTACTACCAGTGTACCAACACTTATATATGTGCAGTCAGCCCTTCATGTTCAACCTTAGAATTCATGTGAATGTTCCCTAAAGGACAATTTGGGTTGGAATTGATGAACCTAAACAGTTCTATTTACTTCACTGTTGTGATGACGGTGCATTGAGGAGCTTACGTGCTCTAGTCACTCATTGTAGTAGTTGTAGAAGCCCTTCGCAGCATCATTTCCATGTGTTCTCCCTATTGAAGGCTTGCTTGTGTTTTAAATGTGAAGGAATGTGTGATGTTGTGTGATCATGTTCCCACAGTGTGAAAGGAAACCAGCTCTCCGAAGAGGAAGAGAAACAGTTTGTGGCAGAGAAGAGGCTGCGGTTCCACTGACTGGGCACTCATGTGAGACATTCAGGTGCTGGGTAATGTCTGTATGGCAGGGAAGATGAAGTGTGTGTGTGACTATAATTGAATGTAAATACTCTTGTCTATATTCATCACATCATCTATTGTTGATGAAACCATGTTTAAGGAACCTGTCGCTTTCATGGAACCTGTCGCTTTCATGTGGGGGATCAAAATATTTCACAGTTGACATGACTGTTACAAAAAGGGAAGTGGAAGCACTGATGAACAAGATGAATTTGTCTGCGTATATAAACAATAACTTTATAATATTTATTATTTGACTGTTACTCCAGGTGCTGTTAGTTTTCCACACTAGAATGTTTTGAGGTGTACTTAAGTGTGAAGAGAGTGAATAATGTTTACTGTTCTGCAGAGAGCTACAGATCAATCAGAATGTATTCTGTTGACATCACTGTGAATTCCTCATGATGGACTCTTGGGGGTGCTGGTGGTGAAAAGGCTGATGGAGCTAAGTTCAGTGAAGAAGACTACATTATTTTTTACTCTATTCTGTTTGATCGGTTTCACATGCCACATTTGATCTTGTTGAAGCAGGAGAATTACAGGCTTCAGCCATTATTCAGGTTGCACATTACACCTGTGCTTTCTCTGCTATATGTTAAATGTCTGCTGTGATAAAGGCATTTTATTCTATTGAGGAAACTCCTTCCTGGTTAAGCTTCCATTCCTCTCATACAGGAGCTTATTAATCATCCACCTTTAAAAGGGGCTCTCAAGAGACTAAGCATTAAACTTCCATACGGTGTAGAGACAGATTAAATAATGGTCCAAATGGAAGTAGCAGAGTCCTGGACATATTGATTTAAAGTCCCTACAATGGGTCAAGCTCCAAAACCACTGGATACTACATTTCCCAGAATGCATTAGAACCTCCCTGCCTGGTAAATGCCCATATTTTTACATGTAAAATCCATGAATTGCCTCTTTAATTGAACTACCTGCCGTGGGTAGTTGGACCACCACAATCATTATCAATCGTTGACCCCGGACTCTTCACTGAAATAAAGTGAGCATGCCTACACAAAGTCCACTGAACTCCACTGAACTTTCAATAAGCTCCATGCTTGATAGATTAGTATTTGAAAAAGTAAGTGGAATACTCTCCACACAAACATAACATGGCATAAAAAATGCAATTGATACAAGAGAATTGTTGGTATCAAAAGGTATCACTATTAATTTGCTTTTTGTACAGAAATAAATATTTGAACATATTTTCTGTTTGTTATGATTTTCTGTCCTGTCAGTTACATATTGAACAGCACACCGGTTCAGTTACATTTCATTAGGTAATGATTGTTGGGGCTCATGTATCCTCAGTACAACTCTCTGATACAACTTCACTTGGTTTCACTGTCCAGGGGATTTCTGCAGAGACAGCTATTGTAAATGCACTCTGTGTGGATAGAATATGAACTAGTGTCAAACTAATGTGTCTCTTCTTTATTAGTTCACCAGTTTTCCTTCTTCCCCTACAAAATGATTGGAAAAATGCTCAAAATGTCGTCACAAGGTTTCATCACAACTTACCATCACAACCGCCCAGAATGTTTTTGCACCACAAAATTGAAGTTCTCTTTTTATGAATTCATTTAAAACCAGCCTTTTCCTCAGACATATATATTTTTACAATAAAAGAAAAGGATTTAGCTTTTCTCTTTTGCTAGGTGGATGAGTCTTGTGCTATTGCAGGCTGCCGATTGAAAAAAAAAACTAAAAACTAAACAAATAAAAACCGCAAGTACAGAAAACTGAATGTCATCAACATATCTATTAAGGCCATCTGTTGCACTTTTCCTCTAAAATGCCAAGACAGAAAAAAACATCACTAGTGAGTGTGAAACCTTTGTATAATATATAATAATAATATATATTGTATAATCGGTCTTGAAAATGATGATAAATAAGAATTGATTGCAGCAGTCAGATCGAAGGTGAAGTGTGAGCCTATCAGCCAAATGTTAGGACTACTGCTACAAACCTCCTCATTACACTGCAGAGAACGACATGTCTGTGTGAGGGACTGTATTACACGGCTCAGATAATCTCTGTGGCTGTCAGCTTTACAGTATGATGAAGCACTAACCATGAGTCTGTTAGGGTGGACCCCACAACTCCAGAAACATGGCTCACATCCCGACCAGAGTGACACAACATTAAAACGAAAGTATTATATCTTTGGAATCGGAGGTGGTGCTGTCACCTGCTCCTGGTTCTTAATTAGATAACGGTATGAAAAGTTTATTTAGCAGCTCTTTAAGTCAAGGGGGGGGGGTTATACATAATTCTCATACAGTCCCCAATGCAACTTGATAGCATGTTCATGTCATGTGGGATGGAAGGTGGAGATGGGACAGATTGTTCTGTTTACACCTCACAAGCCTTCACATCATCTGACAACTCAAAGGGTTCAAATGGCTGCTTAGCAAATGCAGCACTGTATGCATAAACTCTGCCTTCAAATAGTTTGAGCAGGAAACTATAGCTGATGTGAGGCTTCCATTTGTATTTGCTTTATCAGGCACTTTCATATTAAGTGCCAAATGAGATATATTGGGTTTCTAAATGACGCCTTGGACGTTGCCCTGAACACTGTGCTCGAGTTGGAGACGGATAATTAGTTTGTGATGCAGGTTTTTATTTGTAGTTTCCAGTCACATGATGTATCCTGAGTAATTTCTCAGACTTGACTCTTCCAGAGCCACAAGACTCAAAAAGGTATTGACTTGTGAACTTGTCTTTGACCGTCACTTTAAGGCCGAGCATGTTCTATCCTTCTGAAAGAGTAACACGCCAGTGTGGTCGGACTACACCAACCTACAAGCCACGTCCGCTGGGAGCAAAAACAAACTAGATATGAAAATGATTCATACTGGTCATATTTTGAAGTGGTTTGAAATAAAATGATTAATGTTTTATGATAAGTTGTTGTCCACTCAGTAGTAGATGTGTTTCATATGGTGTACTCCATCTCAAATATTCATGAATTGACTCATATTCAGATTTGTAATACTGCATGTTTATAGTCCATGCACGATTTGATGCATCAAACACAAAGGGTAGTGATCGTTTTTCTTTCCAAAATAAAGCTCCAGCTTTATTTTTCCTTACCTGCCCTCCACTACCATGTGCTCCTACTTGGAGGTAACTTTAAGGAGACAAAGGGAGGTAAGAGAGTGGAGTCCAAATGGGACAACTCTAATCTAGCTTCAGCATACCTTCAATAAGAATATCCACATGAAGCTGGGATCTTACTGGGAAGTTACTATTAATGTTATTCTGAAGCAGCTTATTTGTTTTTCCAGGATAAAAATAGTGTTCAGGGTGTGCTCTGTAATGGAGAAAACGATGAGTTCCATTGTAGCTTTGAGATCCACACTGATGTGTTCTCTGCTGGACAATGAGTTTGTCAGTGAAATCCACTGTGATAGGTCTTCACTGGATTAAACTCTGTACGCTCCACAGCAGAAGTTCTCACAAACCTGAGCCCATGAAACTGGATCTGTCGGTCTCCTTGGTCTCTTTACTTGGTGCTGGGTCTGTATGAATGCAAGAAGCTGGAGCCAAGCAAGTCAATGTCTTCCAGCATGGCGACACACATTGATATTCCTCCCATCACCTGTTCTAGTAGTACAAATGGTCACTTGAGGACCAAAGGTTGGTTGTTGCTACAAGTTGTAGTAAAGGATCAGCTGGGGCTGAGGGTTAAGGTGCAGTTCACATCTGACTGCAGATCTTTGTTGCATGTCGTTTCACATCGCTCTCTCCTCTCAGTAAAGGTTCACATTTACTTCATCTGTATTGTTTATGAAGCGCAAAAATTTCAGCTGATGCCCTCCTCAGTATGCAGGCTCAGGCATTGTCAGATCGAATCTAAACTATGTCGTAGAAATGGAACACGCAGAGCAGATTACATTAAAAGTGCCCTGTGGACTTTTCTTGTACACAAACAAAAGTCGTGTTTACATTCACATTGTGTATATCCTTGAGCTCTAACACATGCGATGAATTTATTTCCCTTGAATGTAAAGCAGGCATTGTTTATATTCATGTTATCTGCCTTTGATGGTGCGTTGCAGCATTTCTTGGTGTGTTACTGCCACCTGTAGATCAGTGAGCAGTGTGACATCATGGCAGGACTGACATGTCCTCATGCACATGCACAACACTCATAACGGGGACCCACTCCTGGAATACCCACAGCTGCTGGAGGACAAAAACAGGGAACATTTAAATTAGGGATTATGTAAAAACCAAGAATTAATCAAACAAATGAAATTGGAAATTTGGACTTAAAATAGGATCCCATCTCCTAGTATTACATATATACATGTATATCTATGTATACATTTATTAGCTATCTTTTGGTTTTATTACATTTTTGGATTTGTATCATTTATTTAAATTCACACACATACACACATACACACACACACATGCACACACACACATGTATACACATGCACACACACGCATGTATACACATATATACACACACATATATACACATACACACACATATATACACATATACACACACACACACATATATACACATACACACATAAATACACATTTATACACACACATACACACATATATACACACACATACACACATACATACACATACATACACACACATACACATACATACACACACATACACACACACACACACATACATACACATACATACACACACACACACACATACACACATACACACACAT
>CALSBV010011575.1:0-12642 GCA_943590825.1 Bovichtus diacanthus
ACAAAGAGACACAAAACGACCACAAAAAGACACAAAATGACCACAAAAAGACACAAAATGACCACAAAGAGACACAAAACGACCACAAAAAGACACAAAACGACCACAAAAAGACACAAAATGACCACAAAGAGACACAAAATGACCACAAGGAGACACAAAACGACCACAAAAAGACACAAAACGACCACAAAAAGACACAAAATGACCACAAAGATACACAAAATGACCACAAAGAGACACAAAATGACTACAAAGAGACACAAAATGACCACAAAGAGACACAAGACAACTACAAAGAGACACAACATGACCACAAAGACACACAAAACGACCACAAAGACACACAAAACGACTACAAAGAGACACAACATGACCACAAAGACACACAACATGACCACAAGAGACACAAAACGACCACAAAGAGACCCCCCGCACCCCTCCGGGGGTCCCTAACCCGGCTGCTCTCGTGGAGGATGATGTCATACTCTGCTGCTGTCTCTTCTTTCTGCCTCGACATGTTTTAGATGTTATCAACATGTGTATTTCTGTCCCAAACTGGTCCAACACTGCAGGACTCTGAGCGGCAGTTAAAGCTGGAGGACGGTCGATTGCTCTGTCACCCTGCGGCTCCACCCTTCAGCGGATTCAGCTGGAGCTCATGTCTCTGCTGTCAGGCCCACAGGGACGTCTGATTGGCTGATCTCTAAGGTTGCTGAGGGACGTGTGATGAAGCGTCACGGCTGCAACACGTCTTCACATACTGAAGGTGACGTTCTCTTCTAAAGCCAGTGGACACAGCCAAGAAACTCATCATGAGGAAATCAGACAATAAACAGTCATAATATTACAAATATTTTCTCAAAATATTTCACATTTTTTCTCAAAATATTCCACATTTTTCTCAAAATATTCAATAATTTTTCTAAAGATATAAAAATTTGTTTTACCTTTTTCTTGAAATATTTTGACTTTTTTTCTTGTGATATTCCTTTTTTTCTCCTTTCGAAAAAATTTCAATTTGTTTTTCAAAATGTTCTCCTCAAAATATTCACATTTCTTTCTTAAAATATATTAAAAAAATTCAAAAACTTTTCAAAATTTTTCTTGAAATATTTTCACTGTTTTTCTTGTGATATTCCTTTTTTTTCTCAAAATCTTCCAACTTCTTTCTAAAAAATTGTTTTAAAAAAAAAAAAAATCATAATATTTTTCTTAAAATATTTCATCTTTCATTTGGAATTATTCAGATTTTTTCTCTAAATATTCGGACATTTTTTTCCTGGCACGACTCACACATTTTTAGATTCAGTGTGATAATTTTCTCCGATGTCCATCCAAAGTAAATGTCCAATAATCCACTGAGAAATCAGAGGAAAGACAGTAATATTAAAACTATTTTCTGAAAATATTCCAATTTTTTTCTCAAAATATTCGAACATTTTTCTAAAGATACATATAAAAAAAATTAAAAATTCTTGAAATTTTGAAATTCAAATTTTGACTTTTTTTCTTGTGATATTCCTTTTTTTCTCAAAATCTTACAACTCCTTTCAAAAAAATTTCCAATTTTTTTTCTCAACATTTCTCCTCAAAATATTCACATTTTTTTCTTAAAATGTAAAAAAAATGATATAAAAAAAGGTATAAAAAAAATTCAAAAACTTTTCAAAACTGTTTTCAAAACTGTTCTTAAAATATTTTGACTTTTTCCTTGTGATATTGCTTTTTTTTTTCTAAATTTTCTCCTCAAAATATTCACATTTCTTTCTTAAAATATAAAAAAAAATGCAAAAAATGTTCTATAAATATTTTGACTTTTTTTCTTGTGATATTCCTTTTTTTCTCAAAATCTTCCAACTGCTTTCTAAAGAATTGTAAATAAAAATAAATAAATCATCATTTATTTCTTAAAATAGTTCAGCTTTTATTTTGAGTTATTCTGACTTTTTTCTCTAAATATTCGGACATTTTTTTCCAGGCAAGATTCACACATTTTTAGATTCAGTCTGATCATTTTCTCTGATGTCCATGCAGAGTAAATGTCCATTAATCCACTTAGAAATCAGAGAATAAAACATAATGTTAAAACTATTTTCTCAAAATATTCCACATTTTTTCTCAAAATATTCGAATATGTTTCTCAAGATATTTTTAAAAAAAATTATTTTTTTTTTGAAATATTTTTACATTTATTTTTGTGATATTCCTTTTTTTCTCAAAATCTTCAAACTCCTTTAAAAAAAAGTTAAAAATAAGTTCTCAAAATATTCTCCTCAAAATATTCACATTTCTTTTTTAAAATATAAAAACATGAAATAAAAAAAGATGTTAAAGAAATTCTAAAACTTTTCAAAATTTTCCTTGAAATATTTTCAGTTCTTTTCTTGTGATATTCCTTTTTTTCTCAAAATCTTCCAACTGGGTTGGTGTTAATTCTCGCACCGCAAACGCAGACTGACCAATCACAGCTTAGCCTCGACCAGGGTCCGTCGACTACACGCCGCCGCTCCATAGACTCTCATGCAATCAGTTCAGATTTTCTTCATTTCCAGGCTGGTTTTGTGGATTACTAGCTAATAAACGTAAAACCCTAGAGCTAACATTAGCAGAGTACGTTAGCACATCATTAACTTGCGTTAGCACTTCTACGCTAGCTACTGAAGCTATACTGAATGAGGCAGAGCATAATAATTTGCGGTTTGGTACATTGAAAGTGTATTTTCGGAGCAATGGGAGTTTGATTTCGGGACACTGGGACGCTCAGACTTATGGGCTTTTGGTCCATTTGGATATTTTTTCAGACTATTGGGGTTTCGGAAATAATTGCATGTAACCGTTCAGATTGAGAAGCTTAAAAACTCTCCACACTGACGGCTTCGTGCTTCAAAAAGAAACAAAGACTTAATGGCCTCCTTTCATCCGTGTCCTCCTCTTGTGGAACGCCTCACGCCTCCTAAACAAACAGCCGGGAGCTTTAATTACTGCTGCTGCTGTTTGAGAACCGCGCTGAGGGTGTTGGGACAGCGAGAAGATTGTCCCTCATTTTCTCCTTTAACCTGGCAGGAAACACGGCACAGCTCAACACACTCACGCCGGAGCTGAAGGAGGCCAACAGAGACCTTCATGAACGTATGAAAGTATAAAGTAATTCTCTCATGCAACAATATATAACTTGAAGGTTTTTCTCGTTCACTCTCACACTCCAACCGAGTGACTCCAACCCTGAATAAAACACTGAACACACTCAAAGGTTACTGATAAAACTTTTATTATCATAAGTCACTTTGTCATTGTTCTGCACAGTACTGCATGTTAACACAACGATAAGTCACATGGCCCAACACCTGTCCGCCATTTCCTGTCATGGCCACATTTAGTTAATCCTTAATCACGAACAGCCAAACACTGAAAGTGTCTGCGTATCAGTTAGAAATAATATGGAAATGCAACATGTGAGAAACAATCTATAAAGAAGTCAGTCTGACTAACACGATCAATATATCGTGTTGATGACCTGCATGATGTTGATCGGGAAAAGACGGCAAATAGACATTTGACTCGTTATTCCATCCAGGTGCCATCAGACGCATCTGCTACGACAGACTTCAGCCAGTAAACAACAACGATGGCCGGAGCATCCGAGCATGGTGGACCGGTCCTCCAGCCGGTTAACGTGACCAGCGTTGAGACGCTAATCTAATGTGTCCAATCGCCGAACGGCAACTATTACGATGTAAAAGTGAAACCTAAAAATACAACACGTTGTAAAACTGAATAAGTTGTAGTTTTAAACAGAAAACAACTTCTTTAGCTTAAGGAACAGATTGTGCTTTGGGTTCAAATAACTCAGTTTGTAAAGTTAAAGTGAAACTTTACAAACTCACAATGGGCTTCTGACCAGGACGCCTTCCTGTGGACGTTTTCTGGACGTGTCCCACTGGGAGGAGACACTATAACTAATCCCATCTAACCTAAGACCTCGGGATCCCCAGGAAGAGCTGCAGGACGTAACTGGGGAGGATCAACTGGGGAGGATCAATGATCAAGGATCGATCGCACCTGGATAAGTGGCGGATGGATGGATGGAAAGTTTGATCCTGACAAAAGATTTGATCAGACTGAAGAGTTTTACGTGTTTTAAATGCTTTGACATCCAGAAGGAGTTCTTCTGATGGTACCTCAGAGGATCCTGTTAATGTGCTTCAGATCTCTGATTAAGTCCCTGTTGAGCTTTGACCCAGGAACAGAGCCAGAACTTGTTTCAGGGACCACTAATCCCACCTGACCTGGCAGCACCTCCAGATCCTGCAGCAAAACATGAACGGATGTCTACAGAGAAGGATATCTAGAAGTGCGAAGTCAAAGGCAACTGGACTTCAGGTTCTTGATGATGGATGAGGCACGAGTTGACTTGGCACTTCTAGATACACCGTGACCTGGATGACGCAGAATCTTCCCAGATACCCGGGAGATGAAGACGTCAGCCTTTGTAAACCTGCTGACTCAGCAACCCGGGTCTGCTGGAAGATGGATGCATGGGATGTGAAGCCTGATCCGGACTTAGGACTTGAGCAAACTCTACAATCTTAAGAAGTTTACAATGTAACTATAAAATGTCCTCGCAAAGAAATGTAGACCAAGTGAATGAGTTCTTAAAAGACAAAAAGAGAGTTGGGCAGGTGTTGTGGCACAAAGTGACCAAAATCTATCGCCATTATCTAAAAT
Source organism: Bovichtus diacanthus (assembly GCA_943590825.1). Lineage (NCBI taxonomy): Eukaryota > Metazoa > Chordata > Actinopteri > Perciformes > Bovichtidae > Bovichtus > Bovichtus diacanthus. The sequence continues at coordinate 4,729 of CALSBV010011575.1, forward strand.
TCTCTCCAAGTATACTCAGGTTGTGCTCTTAAATCTACTCACACATTGTTGTTTACATGTGAACATGCTCGAGAGTAGAACAGCCCCATCATCAGGTACATTGTAAACGTTATTATTACTCATATTACTCACTACCAGGACACAGAAACCAGGAGACCTGCATGGAGATTTGCATGCAACACGACAGTTCATGCATCTGCCTCGCCTTTAGAAAAACAGGGGATGCAGACGTCTGTGAAGGCAGCTCGCTTCTTCATCTGGCAGAGATCCAAAATGCTTTACAACGTACGAACCTTACGAAATTTAGCAAAATATCGATAAACTCTTATAAAACCAAACCAATGGGGGGTTCATACATTCCTTCACCAGCTCTTTCCCCGCCGTCATGCTGTCTGCAGGGAAGCTGCGTTTGGATTGGTCAGTTTTGTGTGTGTCTGTGTGCGTTTCATGTCTATTAAAACACTCCTGAACGTTACAATCAGCTCAGCCGCTGCAGGCCCCGCATGCACAGCGGGTGCTAAAGGTGCGACAGTTAGCATTTTTAAACATGGAAGCTGGACCACGAGAGGAGATAAGTTCTTCCTCACCTCGCTGATACTTTCAGAGCTGCTCTTCCTCACTTCATGAACCTCCCTGCTTCCTGTGTGTCCATGTGTTGTGTGATTGAAGACAGCGAAAGATGACAAACTTGTCATGGACAAGTCCAGATGCCGGCTGCAATTCTTAATATCTGGTCATTGCAGAAACCGGCGGCACCAATGGGCAGTGTTGGAAGCTTAGTGACTACTTTCAGATCTACTGTGGCTAGTTAGCTAACTGCTGACATGCTAGCTAGACGGTCATTTGCAGACACTAGCCAGACAAAATAGGTTAAAAGTCGAGCTGAATTGCTACCAGTTAGCAAACTAGCTGGTTAGCAAACTAGCTGGCTTTGTCGCTAACTGGACAAAAGGTCATCACAGTTTATTTAAGAGATTGTTTCATCAATGTTGGCAGTTTATACTGTGGCACAGCAGGATTATATAAATGTGGATGGTGCAACACAGCTAGTATGATAGCTTCCTGTTCTGACTCTGTTCAATCCGTTTCCTGTCAAAAGCGCTCAACGACAACTTAAAAGTTTGCTACTTTCTCTACGCTAATGCTCTGCATAGATTCACTTTGCCTCCATATGCAAATCCCACAGAAATGAACTGATTTTGATCTGAAATGCTGATCTGACGCGGCTGTTATTGTAAACACTCACAAAAGTAAAGAGAAACACAAACGTTAGCTACAAGTCTTAAAAGCATATCAAAACTAATGCTACATAGCTAGCATATTCACTTACACAACAAGCTATTACTGGCTACTGTAGTGTAAGTGTTAACACTGGTTTCTAATAGTAAGAAGAATTTACGGATTACGGACGAAACGCATGTTAACAAGTTTGGAAATGAGCAATTCCGGTTACTCCCACATGACTTGAGCTCCTTATGTCTCATAAACAACATCATGTGTTGGCTGGAGACTCTTGTGCTTCTGCATTAGGAACTACAGAGTGAAACACATTGCCTACGTATTATATGCGTCAATAAGTTTTCTCTGTAAACCCACAAACTGTCAGCATCAAGACACTCATCAAGGCGCTCATCAAGGCAGGTTGACGGGCCGCATTGCATCAGGATACACCTCATCGCTCTTTGGATCGGCGTTTCTCCGCTACTGCGTCCGTCTGTTTCACTGCTAATTAAAAAATGACGAAAGGTATTTAAATCTTCTCCCTTTTCCGACCTGTAAAATGCCTCCTGATGTAAATGTCGGCCCACAGGCCTAAAACTTCTTCATGGTAAAATACAGCATGTAGCACCTTTAACATCCGCATCAACAGAAAAACAAAACACAGTAAACATTTTTCTCAGTCCAGGAGGTGTTGGGGGGGGGGGCGGCGTTCAGGGGCCGAATTGCCTGGAAGACTGGAACTGGCTGGGCACTTTGGGCTTGATGCCCTTGCTGTTGTAGTAGTCCACCACCTGGTTGGGCACCTCTGCTAAAACGCTCTTCGCCAGAGCAGCTGGAGACGCCTGAAGAGGAGACAGAGAGAAATATATAAACTGTTACAATGAGCTTTAATGTTCTTATTTAGAAGTATTATGAATATATAAACTGTTACAATGAGTCTTATTGTTCTTATTTAGAAGTATTATGAATATATAAACTGTCACAATGACTCTTATTGTTCTTATTTAGAAGTATTATGAATATATAAACTGTTTATGAGTCTTATTGTTCTTATTTAGAAGTATTATGAATATATAAACTGTCACGATGAGCCTTATTGTTCTTATTTAGAAGTATTATGAATATATAAACTGTCACGATGAGTCTTATTGTTCTTATTTAGAAGTATTATGAATATATAAACTGTCACGATGAGTCTTATTGTTCTTATTTAGATATTAAATGTGATATAAAGATGTTATTGAATTAAGTGACTACGTCTAGTCTAGTGAACAACTACTGTGAAATAAGAACAACATGTGTAAACTGAAGAGGAAGAGTACACCACTTCCTGAAAGGCTGAAGATCTGATTGGAGCAGAGAAGCGCTGAGAGGCGTGGCCTAAGCACCAACAAGGGGCCAATAGGAGCTGGCCCCAGCCAACCAATGGGAGAAGACTATACCCAGAAGCAGGAAGAAGATGTTGTAAACTAGTGAAATATATATATTATATATTATATATATATATATATATATATAATATATAATATATATAATATCATCATCAATAAATACAGTTAATATGAAGAGAAGTTTTCTCTTTCTAAATAAAAGAACAGGATAGAAGCAAAGCGGCTGATTGGAGGTTTGCGTTGGCTGGTGTAGCGTCTGCAGAGACGCCGCGTGGCGACTGTTTCTGACTCCTGCTCAGGATTCCTCCTGGACGTACAAACGTGCGGTTCGTCCCACGTGAAGCGTCGTTTACACGAAGACGGCAACGAAACCAGAGAGACGACGAGATTCAGGACCTTCGGTGTGTGAGGCTGACGGCAGGAGGTGACCGCGGTGTCATCCACACCATGTCCCGCCTGCTGCACGCAACATTTGTTCCTCCTGCATGTATTTGTTGATTTGATTGAAGCATTTTGGAAACTCTGCTTCTGGGTTCTGTGTTTTCTGAGTGTTTATTATAATAATCAGTTCTCAGGGTTTCTGCTCACAATGTCCCAGGACGATGATTTCACTTATTCGAGATTAAAAATAAATTAAAATGGACTAAACTGGGGGAGACGCTACAGGCAAGAACATCGTTTTAATGTGTCGTCAGACGAGTGGAAAGAAATCATTAAAATCCACATTTATTTAATAACTTTGTCTGTTTGTGTCTGTAGATTATTACATGAAGCCTCATTTACATATTTAAACATGTCAGAACACTTGTAATATAAAAAGTAATTGTGTTAATGTGAGTCATGAACTGAAGTTTCATGTTTATCTATTAGTTACATTTTTGAGCCTATTCACCTGTAGTGTGTACAAAATGTATGAATTTTACAATCATATCTTTAAAGGAGCTTTTCTCTAAAGGAGCTTTTTCTCAGACTCTGAGGCAGAAATCTCCACTTCAGTAGCTCTTACATACACCAAACTTTACACTTTCATTCTTCTCTATATTCTGAAGCTTTGTACAGAGGAGTGTGTTCACATCTCACTCAGAGCCTCATTTATACAGCTTTTATTACTAACAACATGCAGAACATGCAGCTTTTTATTACTAACAACATGCAGAACATGGAGCTTTTTATTACTAACAACATGCAGAATATGCAGCTTTTTATTACTAACAACATGCAGAACATTGACAGATATATATTGACATGATGATATTTAGATGGAAAAACCTTTGACTCTAATATGTGAACAACATTCTGCTTTATCCAACGTTCACATTTATATCTGCACATGTAGCAAATCAGCACAAATTTAATAAGATAAAGTCTCATTTGCATATTTAAATATAACATTTCAGAACACCTTTTTTTACCCCATTCATCTGGAGTGTGCAGCAAGTTTATTTCTGTAGAAATAAATTGAAATCGGCGGTGGCCTGGAGGGACGTAAATCAAACTGGATCAAAGAGATATATAAATATATATATAAATATATATATATATATAAATATATATATAAATATATGTTCCTCCTCTGTGACCCCTGCCTGTTGTGAGTGTGTTTTCTTATTTTTGGGTCTTTTTAGTTGGAGTAATGTGTGCTTGGTGTGTTTACATTTGTCTGTCTGTCTGTCTGTCTCTCTGCACACCCCCCTACCTTATCCCCCCTCCTCAGTCAGCCACCATCTCACCATCCCTGCAGTCTTTTGTGCTCTAAGCTGCTGTAATGGTAACATTTCCTTAATATGTTGTCTGAAATCCTTTAATCCCACATATGAAGTTATCTTCTTGTCTGGTGTCAGGAGGTGCTGGCTTTTGATTTTACACTTTGCATTAGTTTGCTGAACAGTTGAAGGATCAGCTCCTAAAAAAGTTTCAACAAAACAAAATGTTATAACCTTCATGAAGGGTTAGGGTTTATTACAGGACTGATGTACCTAATAAAGTGGCATCTGAGTATAGGATGTATGAACAGGCCATAAACAGGCCAAAGCAATAGAAATGAATAAAGTGTCCCTGAATGATCCCACAGGGAACCTTGTAGGTAAGTATCGATCAATAGAGGACCTAAAATCGCGCCTTGAGGAACTCCTCGTTAGTCAGACACTCACTCCTCATTCTATAAATGTACATTTTGATCTGAGAACTGTTGTAATTGTTGTGTTAAATGTCCTTCCGATAGACTCACATGTTTGAAGTTGCGGAAAGGGACGAACTGGACGATGTCCCGGAGGACGGGCTCTCCTTTGGGCGATCGCAGGATCCCGTCGTCTCCGTCCAGCATCTGCATGTCGCTGAAGTCGGCGCTCCCGATCCCAACGATGATGACGGACATGGGGAGGTGGGAGGCTTGGACGATGGCCTCCCTCGTGTCGGCCATGTCGGTGATGACGCCGTCCGTCAGGATCAGCAGGATGAAGTATTGCTGCGAGGCGGAGAACATGAGGACAATCAGAGCTTTCGGTTCACTTCTCCAGACAAACTGAATCAGCCACAAACATTTAAATACGAGACGTCATGATGTAACATATAATATAAAAGACATCTTTAATGAGGAAGTAAATGATGATCTCTTGATCTCTGGACTTGAACTGAACGTGTTTGTGATGCATCAAACCAACTTCACACGTCTTCGAAACGTCAAACAAAGAACCAAACTCTCCAGATTCTCAGAGAAACATGTTCCGTGAGGATAGTTGTCTTTTCTTTAATCTTAGACATTTCTGTCTCCTGCATAACTTTAGGCTGTGGCAGCGTTTAATTAGCGTCAGTTGGTTTGTTAAAGCAGTTCGACGTCTCCGTCTCAGACGAATTCTCTTCTTATCTGTTTTAACTGTCACTTTCTCCCAGATTCCCTCTTTTATACGTCTCCAGATGTTCAACAACACGAGCACAGAGTCAGTTCTCAAACGTATTATTTGGATCGCAGCCTCTGAGGTTATGTTGGCCAGACAGATCTGCTCAAAGATCTCAGAGTTCAGTTTCAATCCAGAACCAGAACCAGAACTCAGACAGCAGCAGATCTGCTCGAAGATCTCAGAGTTCAGTTTCAATGCATGAATACTGAAAGTCTTCTCTGTGCTCCGGCCACACGGAGAAAGTTTTCCACTTTGTGACCCGAGAGATGTGCTGGTGTTATAAACTGACAGCATGTCTCTGTGGAGAGGAGGTCAGGGCTTCAGTCAGTCTGCTGCTGGTGCTGGTGCTGGTTCTGGTGCTGGTTGATTGGTACATAATGGACCAGTTTGCCTGCTGATCTCAGAATAAAGAACCTCCTTTCCACTCGAGCAGTTTCCTAAATGAGCGTGTTTGTACGGTACACGTGTTTCCTAATACAACGGTTTACATATTACTAAAACTTATATTTTGTGCGAATGCGCAGCAATGCGCGTTTCCGCTCGTTACATGTGTGCAGTATTTTCAAAATAAACTTCCGTCTTCACAGGAAAGAACTTGGTTTGGTTTAGATAAAGACTGCTCGTGCCGGGACTTAAGAACAGAAGCTATGTGACGAATGAATCGTGTCTGAACGGAGGTGTCCAGGTGGAAGTGTCTCACCATGGCCTCTTTGGTGTGCACCTCCTGCGAGGCGGAGTTGGCCACCTTCTGGATGATGGGGGCGATGTTGGTGGGACCGTAGAGCTGCAGCTTGGGGAGGCAGGCCTGGTAGGCCTCCACCACGCCCTGGATACCTGCAGAACATATCACAGTCAGGAGGCAACATGAAGAGACTCCTTCTGCAATACAGAACGTCCCTGAAAAGCAAACGACAGTTAACTCCGCACAAGGGAGGTTATGGTTTTTGGTCGTCGTTTTTGTAAAATGGTAAAAAAGTTTCACACTGAGCTGGTTCGTATAGAAATCCTCAAACCTCCAGTACAGATATCAATCGAGTGTGAATGGACTCAGATTGTCCCCCTGCAGACTGGAGACAGAGATCCTCCTGAATGTGTGTGTGAGCTCCTCCGTCATTAGTTTCCTCCATGCTCGGACGTGTCACTACAAACATTAGAGAGCAGGAAATCAAAGCGACCTACCTGCACACTCCGGGTTCTCCTCGTTAAAATTCACTGCAAAGTCGTGTGAGACCTGAACGGAGAGGGGGGGGGGGGGGGGGGTTAGATACAGGAAGTCCGTTTGATCCCTCCACAGAAAGAAAAACAGAGAAAGAGCCTCATCAATAAAATAAGAAGCTTTGCTCTCTACTCACCTTCATCCCTCTTTATCTCTTTTCATTTTCTTCTTCTTGAAGTCTAATCAGAGCAGCTGACTGACTCTTGCTCCCTTTGTCTCATTAAAACAACCAATCAGGCTCACAAGTCACAGGTCAAGGAACTAAGTCAGGGGTGTCAAATTCAAACTTACTGAGGGCCATTCTGACGGTTGTGAATAAAACCAGGGGCCATGACATTCATTACAGTGATTCTTGTTATGGTTACAACTCATATACATGACTCAGAGATAACGTCAATGCAGCCAAACTGGCGTGTTTATTCACAATCAAACCAAACACATGACTGGCGAGAACCTGCCAGGAGAGGGCACATGGATGACAGGACCATAACAAATATGTTTAGAACTAGGCTAGCAGGTGGATTAAATAAAATAAAAATAGTGTGTTCCCCCTTCATATTTGTGGATAATTCTTTATATCAGCAAAATAAGATGAAAGTGCTGTCAATAGCATCAAGTGCAAAACCAATGCTGTTTTTAAAGATAATAATAAGAAAAGAAAAAAAGAGAAGTGCACAATTAAACAAACTACATTAGCAGTCTAGCCTACAGTAGGTTCAGTTTATAACAAAATAGTTCACAATTAAACAAAACCATTAGGACTACTACTGTATCTTTCAACACAACAAATGTTTTCTGTGATAACACAAAATAGTCAGTGCAACAAGGCCTATCTGAAATGCATTGTAGTTTAACTTTTACCAGACACTCTGCACCTTTTCTTACAGATGATCTCATCTATTCTAGGCTTAATGTCCTTTGCTGTGGCCACTTTCAATACCGACGTCAAATGCTGGTCAGTGATCCGGGATCTGTGGGATGTCTTATTCAAGTTCATTATAGAGAACATCTGTTCGCATGAGTAAGTGCTCCCGAACATGGACATGATGCGTGCAGCATGAAGACGCAGCTCTGGCACAGATTCAGGGAGGAGAGGTGCAAACTCAGCAGCCCCGACTGACTGGTACTGGGTCTTCAGAGCACTGTTACATTGCAGTTCAATGAGTTCCAATTGCAGGTGCTCAGGGGC
>CALSBV010011580.1:0-12157 GCA_943590825.1 Bovichtus diacanthus
GTACCGCAAGTACTGTATGTACCGCAAGTACTGTATGTACCGCAAGTACTGTATGTACCGCAAGTACTGTATGTACCGCAAGTACTGTATGTACCACAAGTACTATAAGTACCGCAAGTACCGTATGTACCACAAGTACCGTATGTACCACAAGTACCGTATGTACCACAAGTACTTATAGTACCGCAAGTACCACAAGTACTGTATGTACCACAAGTATTGTAAGTACCACAAGTACTGTATGTACCGCAAGTACTGTATGTACCGCAAGTACTGTAAGTACCGCAAGTACTGTAAGTACCGCAAGTACTGTATGTACCGCAAGTACTGTATGTACCACAAGTACTATAAGTACCGCAAGTACTGTATGTACCACAAGTACTATAAGTACCGCAAGTACCGTATGTACCACAAGTACCATAAGTACCACAAGTACTGTATGTACCACAAGTACTGTATGTACCACAAGTACTGTATGTACCACAAGTACCGTTAGTACCGCAAGTACCGCAAGTACCACAAGTACCGTATGTACCACAAGTACCGTATGTACCACAAGTACTGTATGAACCACAAGTACTGTATGAACCACAAGTACCACAAGTACTATAAGTACCGCAAGTACTATAAGTACCACAAGTACTGTATGTACCACATGTACTGTATGTACCACAAGTACCGCAAGTACCACAAGTACTGTATGTACCACAAGTACTGTAAGTACCACAGGTACTATGAGTACCACAAGTACTGTATGTACCACAAGTACCGTAAGTACTGTAAGTACCACAAGTACTGTATGTACCACAAGTACCGTAAGTACTGTAAGTACCACAAGTACTGTATGTACCACAAGTACCGTAAGTACTGTAAGTACCACAAGTACTGTATGTACCGCAAGTACTATAAGTTCCGCAAGTACCGTAAGTACTGTATGTAGGAAATTTAAAAAAAGTTGCTTTTGATTCTTTTTGGTTCTGTAAGAATAATCAATATGTAAACTGTTACAATGAGTCTTATTGTTCTTATTTAGAAGTATTATGAATATATAAACTGTCACGATGAGTCTCATTGTTCTTATTTAGAAGTATTATGAATATATAAACTGTCACGATGAGTCTTATTGTTCTTATTTAGAAGTATTATGAATATATAAACTGTTACAATGAGTCTTATTGTTCTTATTTAGAAGTATTATGAATATATAAACTGTCACGATGAGTCTTATTGTTCTTATTTAGAAGTCTTATGTGATATGTAAGATGTTATTTAATTAAGTAACTTAGTCACCAATCTATTGTGAAATAAGAACAACATGTGTAAACTGAAGAGGAAGAGTACACCACTTCCTGAAAGGCTGACTGAAGATCTGATTGGAGCAGAGAAGCGCTGAGAGGCGTGGCCTAAGTGTTTTTATACATTATCCTGTTTAGTTTGTCTTATTCTCGTTCAGCTTATGTTGGTCTTCTATTTGCTTCTCTTTTACTCTTTTTAAAATCCTGATGTGTCTTTTCTATCTTTATATATGTTCTTATGCGTGAGGCACAATGTCCTTGCTGTTGCTCTACTGATTGTTATTGAGAAATGCTGTGTATCATTTGTTGTGTTATGTGTTGGGACCAACCATAAAGGTGTTTGTTTGTCGTTTTCACCCAGTTTATTTCACAGGGACAGTGCATATTAATAAAGCTTACTGTAAATATGAAGCTAGTTTTCATCTGGAGTGCCGGCATACAACCAAGAAATAAATGTAAACCATATTTATAATGTAAGGCATATAAATTACAGTAAATGGAAAGTTAACTGTAGATCCAACCCTGGCACCTTTAGGTTCATGTTGTTAACGTTGACGTTGACACTGTCTCATATAAATTGTAGAAGTGTGATTATTTCATCTAGCTAGTTTTACTCCTGCTCACTGAAGAACCAGTATTAATAGGTTTGCTCAGACCTGAAATTGTGAATGAAATGCTGCTGTTATTAAAAAGCTCTGAAACATGCAGACTTTGAAAGGTTTACAGAAATGTGCATTATAGCTAATACACTGAAGGAAATGTTTTTAGTCTCATATATCTTTTATATTTTATATTCTTTTTTATATCTTTTATGTGTGAACTCATGTAAACTCATGATAAGAAAAGTACTAGTGGAAACTGTTGTATAAAAGGTGCATAGTCTTGTGTGAATAGGGAGGTTACAAGACTAAGCTACAACTCAGGGTCACAACATCATGACGCAGCTACACCAGAGGACTCGTGTTGCCAGAGGCGTGGACACGTGCACCACCCAGAAACCAACGAAGAAGATCATGTGACAGAGTTTATGTTTACTAACCAATGAGAGAGAGGCAGCGCCTCTAACAGAGAATGTATAACACTTTGCACAAACTTCGGGGTTCTGAAACAAGCGAGGGACAGAAAACTACATCGCTCTGCTTTGTGGACTGTGGACCGCGACTTTCAGAAACCTCGGAGATATACTCTCATCACAACTTTATACTAAATAAAACAACTTTACTATAACCTCATTCAACCAGAAGTCCTGACTGCTTTTCTCCAAGATTTCGAACACGACAAACTTGGTGACCCCGACGTGATTTTTGATGAAAAGACTCCGGCAGAAGGACCAGAAAATCGGCTCCAAGACCAGGGTTTTCCCGGTCCCCTCCGACGATCTCCTCTCTTCACTCACACAGGTGCCATCTTAAAGGTAAAACAGAAACCTGTTGTTATAAAACCAAATTCTGTGTAGTTTTATGTAGTCAAATTAGGTGTGAGTGGACAGAGGCGATCTGCAGAGGTAAAACCATTTTAGTTGTTTCAATGAAATTTATACCGTAGAAATAATGCAAAATGGTAAGATAATTACTAAAAGTTGTGCTGGGAAGTTTGAAAGGAATCCTCTGGGAGGTGCCAGGCCGGCCGGTAAAATTAAAGTCTGAAAACCAAGAGAGTTTGTCAGGACATAAAGAAAAGAACTGGGTAAGTTTCCTCTAGGTAAGTGTGTATACGTTTAGCAGAATAAAGTCCCTCGTGGCCTGTTGGGACTAAGAAGTTCGCTAACAGTAAGATTACGTAGGAGGTTCGTAGACCTGTACGAGGGTCAGTCTATTGTCTCCATATTGTCTCTTATTTCTGTTAAAAGGCACAAAAGAATAATAAAAGGGTTGAAAATTAGAAGCTTCTGAGCAAAAAGCTAAAACGCAGGAATAAATTGTCAGGAGAATTTACAGTGTAGCCAGTACTGAAAAGTCAGAGATAAGTTATAGTTTCTACCATGGAATGCTAAAAGATAAGATAAAAAGAAAAAGAAGAGAAAAAGTAGGAGCAAGGGTGAAGACGATCCCAGGAGGGGGAGGATTGAAATGAGAAAAGAGGGAGGCAGTTGCTGAGCGACAGAAAAGGGAATAGATAAAATATATATATATATAAAAGAAAATTGAAAAAGGAGCGCATCTAGTGGACAATAGTAGGAGGTGTTTTTTCCAAATTATAAAATTTTGAGAACACCTCCATCTGGTGGGCAAATTATAGATTACCCACATCACTGCCCCTAGTGGTGACTTAAGGTAGTACACAGAGTATTTTTGCTGCCCTCTGTTGGCAAACTATTAGAACACATTTAAGGCTGAGACTTATTTAGCCCCTGCGGGGAAAATACAGAATTACAAGTTTGATTAAAAATAATAATAATAATAATAATATTTATAATAATAATAATAATATTTATAATAATAATAATTCTGTGATTGTTGTCCCTCGCCAGTGGTAAATCTACCCAAGCCATCCTCAGCAGGGAAAGGTAAAACACACATTTTTTTTCAGGTCATACATGAACAACACTTCTTGAACATTTCAGGTACATAAGTAAGCCTATTGTCAGATCACAAAATGGCGGCCCCTCGGCCAACCTCGGCCCAACCAAAGGAGGCACTAGAACATGGCTCGATGTGCTATGTCTAAAAATTGAGATGACTACCACCCCTAATGAAAGACCCAAAACAGATAAAAGAATCAGAAAATATGTGCACAAATGGCAACAGGAAGGATTGCTGAATGTAACAAGCGGTGTCATTCCCCCCACGGCACAAAGACAAACCCTGCTAAGAGTCTTACAACAGAAACTGGACATGGCCAAAGATAGCCCTCAAACAAAAAACTGGTTTAAATCCAAAGCTGACAAAATCGCAGCAGCAGAGAAAGACCTCGTCATTGGCCGATGGGTGGTAGGAGGCCTGAACAGAACAAAAGTCACACACATGTGCCCTGTAACTGCCAAAGACACCACAGACGCCACAACAGAAATATACCCGGAGACCACTCCGGACTCGGTGGTCACTACAGCCACTGAGTCAGAGACCTAGCTGTATGTGTCCTCACCACACAGGTGGAAGAACTCACCAAAGTAATGATCAAGCATCTAGAAGATCAGGAAGAGGTAACAAGGGCCAGGACAAGTCACCCATCAGGGAAAGGCGCATCAGGATACAATCCCATGGAGAAAAAAAATCACCAAGTTACACATATAAACATGAGACACACAGAGGAGCCACCCCCACCCCACTCTTACCTGGCCACTACCAGGAATCAGCCAAGAACCAACTGTGGCATGAAGATGAACCAGTATCAAAATTCGGACACAGTGACCTGAAAGAGAGTCAAGCAGTGTCCAGCAGCACTGAAGAGGGTTCCTCACTGCGCAGCGAATCCTACCAAAGCCAACCCGGAGCCAGGAATGAACAAAACCATGAACCACACTCCTCCATCCCTGAAGAAAACACAGAAGAAGGACAAGGAACCCCAGCATCCCTCCAGGTGCCTTTCGAAGGGCACATCATTGTACGACCCGGCCTTACTCTATCTAGAGGGCTCCCCGCTGGACACCAATATAACATAAGGTCAAAGACAGCAGCCCAGCAAGGGCCAGAACGACATCAGCCCCCACTAGTGCAAGCACCGCTCCTGACCCTCCCCAACGGACAAAAACAGTATACCCCATTCGGAATGAAGGACGTAGCAATGGTGGTAGAGAAATTACCTGCCCTCTCCGATGGAGGAGAGGCTGAGAGCCGTGAACACATTGACTACTGGACACACTCTAGCCCTAGGAGACATGAGAGCACTCCTCACCCACAGCTCTAGTTTAATGGAAAGCCTTACAGTGCAGAAAAGCGCCCAGGTAGACACCCTGCCTGACTCCACCCCCCACGGCCTAGTATTAGCCCAGTTGAACCAAGCCATAAGGACACAGTGGCCACACACCCCAAACCTGTCCAGCCTCAGTGGAATCAAACACAAGCCAGGAGAAGAATCACATGTCTATTTAAAGAGGACAGCAGACGCATGGGAATCTGCCACAGACTCCCGTCACGATAGTTGCAAAACAACCAAAGCCTTATGGAAGGAGGCAGTGATAAAGGGCCTCCCCACACCAGTCCAAACCAAATTGAGAGACACTGTAGGTTTGAACAACATGACTGACGACCTCTGGAAGGATCATGTCTCCCATCAGTTGAAGGCCCATGCAGAAAAGCAAGAACAAGACTCAGAAGGGAAAACAGCAATGGAACTTCGTCTACTCAAACTGCAGCTAGCAGAAAAGGACTCAGCGACAACCAAAAACAAACCCAAGAAACAGATGTCTGCCATGGGTGAACTCTCTATCCAGATACAGGAAGCGGTTGAGCAAGCGGTTGAGCAAGCAGTGGCACAAGCAATGGCAGTAGCTCCTGCTCCTCCACCACATCAGTCCCCTCCCCAACACGACCCGCAACAATGGGCCCCAAGAGCCCCAAGAACCCCATACCAAGGACTGGGTGGTTTCCAACCACGTGATGGATATCAGAGACCCACCGTCTGCTATAACTGTGGAGGACAAGGACACTGGGCCAGAGGCTGCAGGCGACCACCACAACAACAAGGGGGACCCTCAGAATACAACAGAGGCAGAGGCCAACACAGAGGGAGAGGAAGAGGAGGCCATAACATCCCCCATGCTCACCAGCTTCCCACGAGAGCATGGGAAGAACATGAGGACAGCTATTGACTCCTGCTCACTCTCATCGACTCAAAAATCCGCTATATTAGCAGCAGCTAAACCCCAAAACGTTCAGGAAAAGCTCTCTTTCCTTGGCCTCACTGGCTACAGCAGAAACTACATCCTTCCACCTTGATGTTTCTGAAACAAAGGGGATGGTATCGGCAGTATTGTTTCAGAAAAAGGAGGGAGGCAGAAGACCATTGATGTACCACAGCTCAAAACTCGATAACATTGAAAGAGGTGAAACAGGTTGCACAACACATTTGGCTGCCCTAAAAAATTAAATTGAGAAAACTGCACATGTGGTAATGTGCCATGAACTTAAAGTAAACACCCAGCATGGCGTACTAGCCTACCTCTCGTCAAATGCGTTCACTCTGACAGCAGGACGACAAGCCAAGATCAGCACAACCCTGCAGCAACCACACATCACTTTTGTCACCAAACAAGTCAACATGGCAGAAGGCCTCAGAGTGGATGAACAAATGCCACACAACTGTGAAGAGCTGGCCAGAAAAGATCTAAAAATCAGACCTGACCTAGAATCTACACCTCTGGACAGACCAGATATGACACTCTTTACTGATGGAAGCTGTCACAAAGGCGAACATGGAAATATTGCAGCCTACTCAGTGGTCCAACAAAAAGACTACAACCATGAGACCATAGAAGCAGAAATCCTACCACAACCAGCATCAGCACAGTTTGCAGAAGTAACGGCATTAACAAAAGCATTGGAGTATGCCAAAGACCACACAGTAAACATCTACACCGACTCAGCCTACGCCCATGGCGCAGTACATACTGATGGACCACAGTGGATGAGAAGAGGGTTCCTCACCACAGCCAACACACCTGTCAAACACAGAGAGTCACTGGAACGACTGCTCAGAGCAGTATTGCTACCAACTAAAGTCGCAGTAATGAAATGCAAAGGACATCAGAACCTCCAAACATCAGTGGCTAAAGGAAATAAAGCAGCAGACCTTGCAGCAAAGAAAGCAGGAGGCTACACCAGACAAATGATAGCCATAACCGCCCCAGAACTACCAACATTAGGTATTGAAGACACAAAGCTTATGCAGAAAGAAGCAAGTGTTTATGAACAAAATCAATGAGCACAGAAAAGGGCAACACAAAAAGATGGACTCTGGAGATCACATGATGAAAGACTAGTGGCTCCAGCAAAACTATGCCAAGGCATTATCAAAACAGGCACATGGCCCCTCCCATGTCAACCCTAAAAGAACAGAAGATGAAGTCTCAAGACTGCATATCAATGAATGTCCAACCTGTAATGACTTCAACCTGAAAAGACCATACAAATGCCC
Organism: Bovichtus diacanthus; assembly: GCA_943590825.1. Taxonomy (NCBI): domain Eukaryota; kingdom Metazoa; phylum Chordata; class Actinopteri; order Perciformes; family Bovichtidae; genus Bovichtus; species Bovichtus diacanthus. The sequence goes on from CALSBV010011580.1 coordinate 7,371, forward strand.
AGAAGGAGCATTCCCAGTACCGGACGCCCCTTTCAAAGAAATCTGTATTGACTATACCGATATGGGAGCAGACAACAGAGTAGGTGGCTACAGGTACCTACTCGTCATGGTAGACAGATACACCAGATGGGTTGAAGCAATCCCCTGCAAAAAAGAAGACTCCAAATCAGTCGTAAAGTGGCTGAAAAATTAACTCATACCAAGATATGGTGTTCCAAGACGAATCGGATCTGACAATGGCACACATTTTGCAAACAAACACTTAGAAGAAGTAGAGAAGTTCCTAGGTATAACACATTCACATGGATCAGTTTATCACCCTCAATCACAGGGCATAGTCGAAAGAGCTAATCAAACTCTCAAATCAAAGTTGGCTAAAATATGTCATAATACGAAACTCACCTGGCTGGACGCACTACCACTTGCTCTGATGTCCATGAGATCTTCTCAAGGAGGGAAAACATTCCTGTCTCCGCATGAGTTGTTGACAGGAAGACCTATGCCAGGTCCAGATAGAGAGCTAGGAGACAGTCCGATGTTAGACCTATTTCAAGTTGAGGAGTCAGAGTATTTTGAAAAGTTGTCTGATCAAATTGGAGTTTTGTCTACACAGATATTGAGAGCCAACCAGAAGCCACCTGATGAGAACGTGTCATCAGTTCAACCGGGCGACTGGGTAAGGTTAAAGGTTCACAAGCGAAAGTGGAATGAACCAAGGTGGACTGGACCGTTTGAAGTCGTTGCAAAGACTTCACACGCCCTCCAGGTAAGAGGCCACAACAACACTAGGTGGCACCACCTGTCTCACTGTCAAGCGGCGGATCCGCCGTCCAGAACACTTCAACAAACATCACAAGATTTGGCTGATTCGGCAGACAAAATGTTCCGTAAAATAGGCAGTCCAAGAAGGGACCCCACTTGTTGGGGCTCCCCAAGAGTGCTACTGGGACTAGCGTTTCTGGTGTTTATAGTAGTTTTTTCCCTAAAATGGTGGGAAGTGCAACAATCAAAAGAAGCAGCCAATCTGGGCCCGCTTAACGACATCATTTCCTCAGATACCCCGGCGCAGAATCGCAGTCACCCCAGGACCCCATAAAAGAGTAAAACGAGCGGTAACAAATGACGACGACAGGTTATATGTCACCATAACTGATAGGGAAAACGACCACATTCTCATTTGATTTAACGGCCACCCGCAGAGCGAACTTAAAAGATTGGAACCCTGAGTGCTTCTCAAAATACCGGAAGTACATGTGTAAGCCTCCGTGCAAGTGGAGAGATGTTTTCGCCCACTCACAAACAGGAGCATGGACCAGCCCTGGCCATCCCCTAACTGAACGATGGTCCATCATAGCTAAAACCCCTTGCGACTGTTCCTGTACGCGGAAAAACTCCTGCAGAGGTCATGCCCCCACTACCTGTAATCCAATTATAAAAACCATAAAAGAACCACGAATGTCGGACACCAGGTTGTATATAATAGGACAACAAATTTCCTCCACTGACTGCTTGTCCTATTTTTTTTTTTAGCGGTAGTAAAAGCGATCCACTCCCCTACCCAGACGGATAGTGATGGAACACATCTCACTTCTCCAAACCCCCATAGCATTGGCCAACCAGGGTTGGTTAAATATCTAAATGTCTCCTCCCTTACAGACACCCTGGCAATGGAGACCGGTTACACCGAAACAAATACTTGGATAGACTGGGTATTCTACTCAAAAAAGCAATTGTACAGCATGCGCTGCCGCCAGACCACATTTGGGCACCATGCCTTTCCCGCTGACCAAGGCCACTGATCTGCAGGGCCATCAGTGTTTTCTCTCACTATATACCAACCCAGGCAAGACTAATTGCACCAGTCTCGGCCTCCTCTTTCCTTTCATTCCCCCGGGACAGTTGCCCCCACCGTTCGTGCCTTATTTCGGTCAGTAAGACTGTTACCAAAGAATAGGCTCCGGTCCAGATGTAGGAAAAATGGCGCCCGCATGGTGTAATACCACCTACGAAATACTCAAAACCAACACCATTTTCTTGAATAATTTCACTAGTGCCAGAGCTGACATATGGTGGTACTGTGGAAAACAGTCTATCCATCCTACCTTGCCTCGTAATTGGACCGGCTCGTGTGCTCCTGTTCAGTTAGTAATGCCTTTTGTAATGATACCCCTTCAAACCGACCAACCCCTATCAAGCCACCATTCTACGCAGCACAGACAGCGACGGAATACCCTGTCCTTTAGTTTTGACCCCACTATCTACATTGATGCCATAGGCGTCCCCAGGGGCATTCCGAATGAATTTAAGGCCAGAGATCAGATAGCTGCTGGTTTTGAGTCTATCTTCCTATGGCCCACCATAAATAAAAATGTCGATTGGATAAATTACATATACTACAACCAACAGAGATTCATAAACTACACTAGAGATGCAGTGAGAGGCCTCCACGAACAATTAGACAAAACCAGCCTTATGGCTTATCAAAATAGGATGGCCCTAGACATGTTACTAGCAGAGAAAGGTGGGGTCTGTAAAATGTTTGGCTCCATGTGCTGCACCTTCATTCCCAACAATACCGCGCCAGATGGGTCAGTTACCAGAGCTCTAGCCGGCCTCACCACCCTAAGTGAAGAATTAGCAGAAAATAGCGGTGTAGACAATCATTTTTCTGACTTACTTGGCTCCTGGTTTGGCAAATATAAACAATTGGTAATATCGGTCACCGCAATCAGCATCATGTGCAGCATTTTAATACTATGCGGGTGCTGTTGCAGGGTTTATACTAAATAAAACAACTTTACTATAACCTCATTCCACCAGAAGTCCTGACTGCTTTTCTCAAAGATTTCGAACACGAGAATATATATATATATATATATATATATATATATATAAATAAATACACAAACAAGCAAATATAAGGCCACAAGCCACAGCACAAAATATAACCAGCAAGACAGCTTCAGAGTAGACACACAATGTACAGTTTAATATAAACTCCACTGCAAGTATACAGCAAACATACGTCCCGTTATTTACTCAATATTTAGTCAAATAGCAGACAAAGACAGATAAACAGGCTGTGTTTTACTCACAGTATTTGAAGACGGTTGTCATGTCCGCTGTACTTGTTGCTGTGCTGCCATCTTGTTTGTCCGTTAACAGCGCTTCTCCCGCCATCGCAGCTAGCTAACACAATTCTGACCAAAACAAGCTAGCTCATACACAAACAGCAAAACTAGCTAACTGCGTCCCTTTTTTCTTCTAAATTAACGTTCTATTATTAGTTTGATAAAAGGTCGGAGTACTGACCTGAGACTTCGCTGTTTCTGTTCCAACAATCCTGTTTGTTCACAGTTTCACGCATATGAAAGTGTGAACACCTGCTTCTTCTCTTCGGTTGGCGCTACTGTCAGAGTGCAATACCGCCTCCGACCGCACAGGCTGCCGCTCACTAGCCGTTAACACCCAGAGGGGGCGCTGTTTCACTCTGAAGAAACACATTTAAAAGTGGCCTGATGGCCACTAGTATTAAATATTATCATTTTTAAAATAGTATTTTTTCATATTTTTATAGTATTTTTCCTTCTGTTCTATATTTATGTTTTTTTTGTACACATTTCTTTAAAGTATTAATTCATTATTTCCCATTTCAAGTATTTCTTTGATATTTTCGTTGTATTTTAATTCTATATCTAAAGTTTCTTGATTTTTGCGATACTTGCTTTTAATTTTAATTTAATTTACTCTTCCTATGTTATGCTAAATTGTTTCAGCTTCTGCAGTAAATCCAGATAAATGTAACTCGAAACACAAGAGATTTAAATTTAAATAAAAAATATTAACAAAAAAACAGCACATTTATTTCTTGAAAATTTGTTTATTACATGACAGAATAATAAAATGATAATATCAGAAAGACAAAGTCAGATCTTCACTGCACCTTCGGATAGTTTGTGTTACACATGGATGACAAACTACTAATCTATTTTTACAGGCACAGAACATCATGGAAAGATTTATATTACAAAAACATTTATTTTCTCCAAAATAAACTTTACTTGGTCCTGAACATGAAAGTTGTTCATATAAAAACAGATTTCTGGATTGTCTGACATGAATAAGAAAATATTTCTTGTATTTAAAAAGATTCACACTCCAGTGTATTCAATGATTAATTATTAATATACTGTATGATTGTCAACATGTTTCTAACATTACGTCACTCTATGGCAAAATTAAATGAAGCATAAAAGTATAATATTTAAAAAACGTGAATAAAATCTGCAGGTTTGTGTTTTTATTCTGTATAAAAGTCCAAAACAAACTAACATTTTTAATGTTTAATTATTAGTCTTATATTGCCTGGTTTAAATTTAGATTAGTCTTTGGACACAATGAGAAAGCAGAAATATATCATCAAAAAGGCACAAAATACTTTTCATCTTTAAACATTTGGAAACGCTTCACACAGAAGAACAGACGGAAGTTTTGTTTTTAACTCGCTGTCCGCGTCATTGTTTTGGGAATAAAAGTTGAAATAAGAGCAGAAATCATCTTCTAAAAATGTATGAATGTGACTAAAGGAGGCTGAGCTCCTCGTGTGGTTGGCTGGCAGCCAAAATATTAAAGGAACATTTCACCCAAACGTCTCTTAACGACAAGCATGGATGGATTACTGAACATATTCAAGGGCGCAACATGAAGAGACACAAAACGACTACAAAGAGACACAAAACAACTACAAAGAGACACAAAACGACCACAAAGAGACAAAACGACCACAA
>CALSBV010011585.1:0-11427 GCA_943590825.1 Bovichtus diacanthus
GGGCTCTGGAGGAGTCATAGCAGGAAGTCAGTCGTCAGTGAGCGACCACGGTAATGAAAGCAGAATACACAAACTATAATCCAATCAGTTCCTCATAACTGCTGTTCATTAATTGTTCAACCTAATCAGATTACAACGGCGGAGGCTAGAAGATCTGCAGACTGATACCATCGGATAAACATCTCGTCATTAGTCGTACACCTATTCTAATTTTTATCATTTACAATATCCTGCCATCTTCCTTTCGGTGCTGGTGTGTGTGTGTGTGCGTGTGTGTGTGCACGCCAATGGGAATCTGGATAACCTTTCAGATGATAATCTTTTCCCCCATGACTCGCACGTATCCCATGCTGGATTATGCTAATGCAACATTTGAGGGAGTCAATGAGAAAAAGACAGCGGGCCCTATTTTTGGGACTCGTTGGTGCATGAAGCAAAACTGTAGTTGATTAAAAAAAAAAAGGCAAAGAGAACAGGTTGGTTACTATGATGTTGAAGGTGTGTGTAGTAAACGTGTAGAATTGGGGGGATATGGTAACAGTGACGGTGGACATGTGTGGGTCTCCAAATACTTTGGTCAAGACTGAAACATGTCAACTATCGGACGGATTTCTATGAAATTTTGTACAATTTTGTGTTCTCTTCACCGGCGGACATTCATTTGGCGAGGAGGATCCCATTCCCATGGGTCTCTTGAGATCCCAAATCCCCTAAACTGGATCTACTGGTGCAGCGTGAAGTAGCAGGCGTTAGCATTTAGCTCAAAGCCCAGCTGCGATACATAAAAATGTTAAATGCAGTGTTAGATCTGTGTTTTGCTCTTTCGCTCGTCTTGTTACTTCTGTTATTTGAACTGTCTTCACTGACAACAGCACTCCCCAAATTAAGCTTTTTTTCACATCCAAGCTTTTTTCATGAATTTTTTCTTTTTTAGTATTTCTTTACATTCAAGCTCAAACCTTTTTTCAAGAAAATTCTAAATTTTTTCACATCCAAGCTTTTTTCAAGAAAATTAAGCGGTTATTTTTAATATATTTTTTTCCATGAAAATTAAGGTTTTTTTCACATCCAAGCTTTTTTATGAAAATAATTTTTTTTCCATGGAGATGAAGTATTTTTTTTTTTTTTTTACTTAAAGCTCTTTCCGTGAAAATTTAGTTTTTTGACATTCAAGCTTTTTTCATGAAAATTTTGTTTTTTTTTCACATTCAAGCTTTTTTCAAGAAAAGTAAGGTTTTTCTTAAATAATTTTTTTTCCATGAAAATTAAGTTTTTTTCACATTCAAGCTTTTTTGAAGAAAATCAAGTATTTTTTTAAATACATTTTTTTCCCCATGAAAATGTATTTTGACATCCAATCTTTTTTCAGGAAAATTAAGTTTTTTTTAAATTTTTTTTTATCACGTGCTGGTGGGAATGTATTGGAAGCTAATTAATATTGTGAAGCTGTGAGAAAAAGAATGTCCTGTCTCTCTGCTGAACCTCAGGCCAGCACTCGCTCCTTATTTTACCCATGGCTTGGTCGACCAACTCCTGAGAATATCATCTGGCCCTCATTAGCTTGAAAGATATTCAAGTTTATTCAAGTCGTTTACTTTGGACGACACCATACGGTCTGACTTATTTAAATCTGAGCTATAGGCTGTTGAAAGCTGCGTAGAACGGCAGAGTTTTGGTGTTGATTCTCAGTGTGATTCGGAGCGCTAGCGAGGAAGTCAGCGTTCACGGCAAAAATATCCCTTTATCAAACTTTAACATTAAAATGAAATACACCAATAGCACTTCATTGAAATGCAACACCCATTTCACTGTCATAACCCCTGTGCGCCGCCAAGCGTGCATGGCACCGAAATACCAAACGAACAGGCAGGTAAGTTTCAAGGTCGTTAAAATGTCAACACGATTTAAAATCGGCATTTTTTTTTTTGTGGAGCTACGAAACTGCAGCCCAGACACGTGAAGTGATTAAAAGAGACTAAGTTGTGCGTAATGCATATGAACGTGTATGTTTAACTGCTGCTTGTAGTGTTTTCACAGAGCAACTGTGTGTGTCTGTACAATGTGCCCAAGCACAACCACGTGTGTGTGCGCCCCTAAATGTGGCTGAGAGAATAGTTTAATTATAGTCTGATTACGCCTCGACATCTTCCCCTCATCCCCCTCCAATTTGCTTTTTTCCCCTTCTTCCACCACTTTCCATATTACAAGGCTTCTTGTTCCTTTTTAATGAGATGCATTAAAATGGATAGACTACCCCCCCCCATCATCACTCCCCTCCCAACCTATATTTCTTCCCCTGAATTTAAAGGCATCGCATAGAGTTCATTTTGTTACCGACAGTGTATCCATTTTGTCTTCCACTTTATATTCTGCAGGCATCGCACCCGCAAAAGAAAAATCCACACTACACTACATACGATCCCCGAGGAGCTTGGATACCAGTTAATCACGAGTTAAAAGGAAACAATTTGTGTGGATGCTGGATGAGCGGCACACTCTGTGGTTTAAAGTCTAAGTAGTGTAATTAGTGTTCAAGTTATTACTGTGACACGAGGAGACGAACTTCGTCCGCGGGAAGTCGCCGTGAAGCGAGAAACTTGAAGGTACTTCAGGAGAACTTTCTGCGAGATCAGAGCGATAATGCAGAACAATTACCTGGAGTAATTGAACCATTCTACCCTGACTAGGCTGTAACAACCTTGAACATTTCAAGCCATAGAGAGTAGTTTACGAGCAGTTTTCTACCCTGAGCGACTCGCCGTCGATTTACCTTTTCATTAGATATCTTAACACTTTGGCTGCAGTTTTTAATCTCCCATAATCCTTGAACACACAAATGAGTTTCACTGACACAACATGACGGCAAACGTCTGTTAGTTTAGGTAACTCCCATTTCCTTGGTATCCCTTTAACTGCACTGTTGTGCAAGTATTTGATATTTTAAAAGCTTTGTTTGCTCTTCGTTCGATTGCTAACACCGAGCTCGCACGCCGCCACCTCGTCAAATATAACTATTTACCTTAGAGGAGATACGGCAAGACGGGCGGGTGATCCGTTTCCTGTCTGATTAACTGCAATGTGATTTTACTTTCAAATGAGCTGAGACTTAATGAGTATATAGGCGGACTTAACACAACGTATACATGTTTTATTCGTATTTAACTGCAGGCGGAGAAGTTAGTCTGGCACCAGAACGTCAAGGATTTCTGAAAGTGGCATAAAGGTCTCCGAAGATGTTGCGGGAGATACAGCGTGTTACGCTGTGCACGAGACGGACAGCAGCCGACGTTGCCGCTTTTGATTTAAGAAAAAAAAAAAGTCACATCTTATCTGAAGGTATTTTTCTATGAGCCAAAAACAAAACACCTCATCTTTTTTTCTCTTTTATTTTGCAATTAATCATTTCTCTTGCTCGCCCCCTTCTTGCCCCTTTAATATCGCTCTCTTTCTCACTAGCCGTTTCACGCTGTCAGCCAATTCCTGCCTATCTGCGGCCCAAAAGTGGCTTTGCTTGGCTGATTCTACTGATAAGAACCTGAATGCCTGCTGTCCACATAGGAGGAAGAGGAGAGGGAAAGGTGGGGGGGGGACGGGGGCGTAGAGAGAGATTGGAAAACTGAGAAAGGATAAGAATAACAATTACTATGTAAGTATTATTCGTATGAAGCCAGCCGGGTGGGTATTTTGAGCCCTAACTAGCGAGACACTTAACTCACTTCTAGACTCACCTCAAGTGTACACACATTATCTCCCGGTGATGTTTAAAAGAGCCCCTGTGAGGTACTTCACTTGTGAGAAAGGAGAACTACTCCATAAAAAGCTCCAAAAAAAAAAAAAAAAGCTTTTTTTTTCTTCCTCCCACCACAATCACGGGCTGCTGATGCTATATCACAGGAGGAGGATGAATCATTTGCATTTACATCAAATGGTGATGAGGGGAGTGGTAGAGGCAGTGTGGGAGAGAATGAGGGAGGGTTAAGGTCAAGTTGTACTTCATAGAGGAGACACTAATCCCCTCTTGGGGGGGGGGGTAGAGTAGAGCTGGAGGAGGGGCGAGGATGGGGGAAGATGAATATAGTGGAACCATATTTAACGGCCGGCACCGTTGCTGCGCTGGAGCAGATGTGGGAACGGAGTGAGGATGGAAACACGCTACGCAGCTACGAGTCGCTGTGTTGCTATAATGCACTTGGCCCAGTGGACACGTTATAGACACAGAAGTCTACACTAAGGTCAATCTAAAAGCACTAATTACATGTAGAAAGTTCTTAAATAGTCCGCAAACACCTATATACAGTATTACTGTATTATTGCCAGACATATCGGACAATCCTGCAAAATCCCTTTTTTTCCATCAAATGCCAACATTTATTAAAAGTCTAGCTTCCGACAGTATACTCTTTTTTTTTTTTTACTCGAGATTAACTTTACTGACCTCCACAGTGGGGACATTTGTCTTGGGCTTTTGCAGCCATAAAAAGACAACATTTTCGCACACAAAAAAACACACAAATGTGTTCAAATTGGCAAACAGAAGAAGCAAAGACATCAACAGCAATAATAAACAATATCTGCACAATATCTGCACATGGCAACAGTATGGTTAAGATAAGGGAGATATAAGTATCAGTGTTGGTTAGGCAACTAAAACACTTGGTTATGATTAGGGAGTTATTGTGGTTACAGTTGAAACCAAACAAAAATGGAAATGTTTTTTGACACACGCCCATCCTCCACCTCCACCTTCCTAGACTGCGTCGCACTATATAGTGAGACCAGCATCAGTCTATTCACTTTAGAGAAAAATTTCACAAATTTAAATTTTTAGTGTGGAAAAGTGGAAAATACAGGAAAAACAGGGTTTTTAAATGTATCCGCATTATTGCGAACATGTTCAAAATCTCGAAATACATTAAGCGAACTGTTTGAACTGCAACCCTGAGTTTGCTTCCTGTGTGTTAGTTCCCAACACAGGGTTTTCCACAAGGTTTGCACACAACCTCCGGTGGAACAAAGATCATCGACGCACACACACTTACGTCCTCGCAGAGACGGACCAGTGTGCATGCTGTGAGCAATCTGTGCCCTTTGCTGTAGGCTTCCTGCTGTGCTACACAGAGCCCAATGCTCTTTTACCTTCCCCATGTCCCCCACTGCTCTCACAGAGTGATCTATTTAATGACTGCCAAGAGATCCGATCTTTATTTATCAGACAGACTGCAGAATTGCTGAGTGTTTGAGGATCAAATCCTCAGCCCACAGTGACAGATTATCACAAACACTTAAATCTCCTATCAAACATGACCCTGCTGAGAGATAGGCGACATCAGACAACTTGTAACAGTTAATGCTGTTAGAAAGAAAGTGAGATGTTGCATGTAACTCTAGTTAACTGGATGGACTAAAACAACATTTTGTTTTCAGGCTGGAAGCACAGAGCCACAGCCAAACAAATAATTAGGGAAAAAAGTTAAGCTTTCACAATGGACCAGATACACAATCCTTCATCTTGAGATAAATTATCATAGCATACGTTCGTTTCACCGTGAATCCCTGTGTGTCCATGAACGTGTAGTGAAAGTCTGTAAAACGTAATTATAGGCCAGTCACGCTGATATCCGCTATGTAGCAGTCGTTTCCACATTATAGGTATGAGAACCTCCCTTTGATCTCCATGGAGACCGAAAGAAGACAATATGGCATTAATTGAAAAAAAAAAAGAAAATTGCCCACGTAATCATCATCATCGTCACAGGGAAAAAACGGAAACTGGTTCCGAACGCATTAGAGTGTGCACATAGTTTCTAAACGATATCATACATCACTCAATAAAATATAACGAACGGATGCAACTTTTGAAGCCCACAGACAATGACACCGTGGTTCAGGGAAAACTTCTGGTACATGTATAAGACCGAGCGATCGGCCGGACGAGCTCAGTCAATGTGTGGCTCCACACGGATTGTCCCTTGTTACTGACTAGGATCACAAGACGCAGCCAGGGGAAGGAGAACACAGAAGCGCTTCTCTCCTCTTTGCAGATGATGATGTTCTATTGGTTTGTCGGACTGTGACATTCAGCACGCGCTGGGTGTGAAGCCGTCAGCACCTCCAAGTGCGAGGACAATGCTTCTCTGACGGAAAACGCCGGTCTGCTCGGAAGTGAGCCGCCGTCCCAAATTAACCTTGGGGTCTCGGTGACGAGGCAGGGTCAAATGGAGCGTCAGCAGTAATGTCGCTGTGGTACCGCACTGTTGTGGTGAAGAGAGAGCTGAAGGCGATGCTCTTGGTGTTCCAGTTGACCTACCTTCCAACCTTCACCTATAATCAGGAGCTTTAGGTAGTGACCAACATAAGTTTCCTCTGCAGAGAGGCTGGCTCCCCCTTTGGAGACAGGATAAGGGGCTCAGACATCCGGAGGGAGCTCGGAGTAGAACCACTGCTTTGCGTCAGAGGCAGCTTGTTGAGGTGGCGAGGGCATCTGATCGGGATGCCTCCCTCTGGATGGTTTCACTGACATGTAGTGGAAGAGCCACGGGTAGACACAAAACACACTGAAGAGATTATACATCGCCATCTTTCTTGAGAAATGCCCCAGGAGGAGCTGAAAGACGCGGAGGACGTTTGGACTATCTTGCTTAGCCTTCTGCCACCACTACCAAGCCCCAGATAAGCAGCAGGAAATGGCTGGATGTGTCCTCCAGTGCGACAGATGAAGACTGAGGCTAAGTTGCCTTCAAGTCTTCTCATTTTCATTAAGCTGCTGCCTGTCAACCAATTAGGTTGTGACTAATCAATTAAAATCCAATCATTGTCAAGCGCCATAACCAATCAGCTTTATGATGGAAGGTCTAAACATCAGCCCGATGTCTCCGCCTGTTTCTGTAGCGATAAAAGAAGAAGGAGGGCGATGAAGGAGAGGAGGAAACAAGGACTGGGAAAATGTGAGCGGGCTAATGACAGAAGATAGGAATCAAGGCTAAACACAACCTTGAAGAATATGGTAATGAAGATACACAAGGATACGAGGATAATTTGTTGTCATTGTAAAACACAGGGTTATGCAACGCAATGCAGTCCTCGTCCCTTTCTGCTACAAAAGAAAAACAAGCGGCACACAAGCTGTATCAAGTCCTCTCTCGCATGCTCAATACACTATCTTCCAAATTACATTTTCTCTCTCACCTTTTTTTCCCTCCCAGATGTAATGCTGCCCACATTTTTTTATTTAGTGTGGGCTTACGGTTTAAAGCAACAGTGGTGAAGATCAGAGGTTTTATCAGGTCGCTGATCCCCAAACATGCCTCTGAGGAGCAAATACATGTCTGAAATGTGAAGTCTAAAGAATTTAAAACAAGTGAAACATACAAGGCAAGTAAAGATGAAAAGAGTTAAAGAAAAAACTTTGCCCGTCTCGTAGCCGCGTTGATTGTTCTTAACGAGATTAACGTTTCGAGGAACCCTAACGAGGCTGCGCTGTTAATGAAGGCCGATCAGATAAGAGCAATGCGGAGAAGATTTGAAAGGAGACAAATAAGTGTGGAAGTGTGGTGGGGGGGGGCAGGGGGGTTGTAACAAAGTATTTCTGTTCTATTATCTATTGGGCATAGTTGATAATGAACCAAAAGGTAGTGTTACACTTCAGGATGCTCCGTCTTAGCTTTAGCACTCGCCTAATTATATTTTTGTGAGGAACCATCAATGCGGCATGCTGTGAAGTGTTAATGCTCAAAAAAGGAGCGTGTGTGTGTGTGTGTGTGTGTGTGTGTGTGTGTGTGTGCGTGCGTGCCATTAGACCTGGTGAGAGAGTCTATTAGGTAGGAGGTGGGAGTGGGTGAAGGTAATCCCCTTGATACCTCTGCTGCAGAACCAAATCACTTTCTCTCCCTTTCTGTCTCTCATTCCTCATCCCTCTATCATTTTGTCTTATCACTACAGCATCCTAATGATGATGAAGCTGTGGACTCAGCAAAGGAGTCAGAAGAGCATTACCTATGTTGCACACACACATCCTGTGTAATGGTTCTGGGGTGAGGCAGTGGGTTGATGCTTTAGATATCAGCACTGCCTAATAGCTCAGTTAGAGCACCAGTGATTGGTATGTTGCGCCATGTTCGTGTTCGGTGTTGTGTGCGAGGTGCTTCCCGCAGCAATGGGCACTGAGACCTTGCTGGCTAGCACTGGCTATGCATATGTATGTGTATATATAAATACGCATACATACATGTACATAGTTTGTCCAGAGTCATTGCAGATTCTCAGGAATCCTTTCCAAATGCCAAAGCCCAGAGGTCAAGTCATAAATTATGCCTCGTTGTGTATTACAAGTTCTGGAATAAATACCGGCCCTGCCCACCCATTGACGTTCATTTTGATTTGCATAGTGTGACAAAGCCCTGGTAAATCACTGTGTGCAACGAGCAATGACATGTTAATGACTCTATAACTTAAAGGAGACCTGACACCCCACTCATTCCCATACCACGCTTCTTCCACCCGTACACTGCATATATTAACGCTTTCAATTATTTAGCTTCATTGTCGTCCACCAAGGACAAAAGATGCTTCTGTGAAAAAAAAAAAAAACACACCTCACAAGAGAACGGGAAGACAGAAAGCACAGGTAGAGGAAGAGGAGAGAAAGTCAGTCGCGCTGTGATGTTTTTGTGCAGCGACACTCGTGGGTACGTACTCCATGAGTCCATGCTGCTCACTGTGCTCGTGTCCCGGCAGCAGATGGATAAGTATCCGTGAGCTCATGCAACACCTAATGAAAACAGATTTAGACCAGACAGACGACGCACACATCCGATAAAGTCAAACGCATAGCAAATGCACGCCGTAAAAAGCTGCACAGGCGCCACCATTGTCTCGCATTACGAGCTATGAAATCTCATTAATGTGCATTAGTGTGTTTGAGTGGGGATTTGGGTGGTGAGAAGATTGAATTAGGACCGAGCTCAACTCCACTCAAAGCAATTATTTGTCTTCCATCGGCCTATTAAAAGGCAGCAGCCAGCGAAGATTACAGTGCGAGGAAAACACTGACGGCAGCGTGTCACTCTGTGTTCCTGGTCTTTAGGCAGAAGATGGTTACAGTTGTTGTCATCCTGTCGTCCCTTAATGAGTGGGAATGTGACGATCCTTGGGAAGTTTAGGGAGCATCACATTTGGGGAATGAAATCTGCAGTTGGGTGTCTTCTATCTGTTTCTTTCTTCTGCTCAGTGTGTGTGTGTGTGTGTGTGTGTGTCTGTGTGTGTGTGTGTGTGTGTGTGTGTTCTGTGTCCTCAGGTCTCTAGTGTTCGCAGTTAATTCAACTCTATCGTCCCAGGCCTTGGGGAGTCTTGCTTGGTCAAACTTTGCACTATATGACCTAAGTATACAGTGCTCAGCTCATGACAGAGAAGTGCGTGTGTGTGTGTGTGTGTGTGTGTGTGTGTGTGTGTTAGGGCGAGAAAGGAGGGAAAAGAATATATCTATATTCTGGGCTGTGGATATCTCGGTGTGCAAATAATCAAAACACTCTGGGTTCCTTTGGGTTTCAGCTTGTATGTCTGCAATAGTAGAATATATATTTATGTGTATGAGTGCATGTGTGTGTGTGTGTGTGTATGTGTGTGTGTGTGTGTATGTGTGTGTGTGTGTGTCCAGGCCTCCTAGGGCAGCTGGAGGATTGCAGCATAGCAGCTGGAGCAGCATAGTTCCATAACAATAAGCCAAAGTCATAACGCAAATTCATCTTCAAATGTCACCAGGACGATCTTCTCTCCTGCTCTCGATGACACACACACACACACACACACACACCAGAGAAACAACTGATCTGAATGAGCGTAAGGTGGTGATGAAAAGGAGAGAAGGTCGCAGTCGTAGAGAAACCAAACACACATCCAGAAAAATAATGAAAGGACAAATGAACCCGACAGAACGGTTGGAAAACGTCGGAGAGAAGCCGACCGTCAACGGATCGTGATGACTTCAAGTGGCACAGCGGGGATAAAGAGAGCGGAGTTTAAAGATTAAAACATTTACACAAGAAAAAAAAAAGTGTCTATTCAACCGCAGCATCATGTCAACAAATGTTTACATGTGCGCCTGCGGCTGAGAATGCATCAGCTGCTTTAAGAGCTATTTGGGTGTTTTGAAATCGCAAAAACACCCCAGAGAGATTGTGCAGGTCACACAGAGGGAGCCATCAGCTCTGTGACCTCTCTGACCTTTCCCTCAATTCCCCCAACCGCAAGGCGGAAAACTATTTTCTGTTAAATGTCAGGGAAACCTTTCTTGAAGTTTGCTTTTGACAGCCTCTCTACCTGGACAATGGTGCCGTAATAGCCCTCTCTGCAGCACACTCTTCAATAGCTGCAGAACAAACAAAGCAGCCCAGCAGTATGTTGAATAGATGTTGATACAACGGCCTACGTCAGAGCAGAACACCCTTGCATCTGTGAGGCGGAAAGAAAAGAAAGAAATCCATAGCCTAATCGCCTCAGATATATCTGCTCAACAGTTTCAAAGGCTGCTCGCCACCTCC
This sequence comes from Bovichtus diacanthus, assembly GCA_943590825.1. Taxonomy (NCBI): domain Eukaryota; kingdom Metazoa; phylum Chordata; class Actinopteri; order Perciformes; family Bovichtidae; genus Bovichtus; species Bovichtus diacanthus. The sequence goes on from CALSBV010011585.1 coordinate 10,536, forward strand.
TGCACTGCGTTCCACTGTATGCTGCACGTGTAGCGGAGAGAGAGGGGTCGACTGTTTGTGCGTAACGGGCAAATGTGTTTTGCATACGGTCTAAGTTGATTTGCATTCAAACAGCTATATCTCGAGTCACCAGTAAGTCTTGAACCTAGCTGAGATGTGAGCGCGTCAGTGTGTAGCAACACACACTAGCACATATTGTTAAAGTGTGTCTCTTTCTCTGGGCCGTGCACTTACATTACTCCCACTTCAATTACAGATCCAAATATTGATTCCTTCAGCAGAAATGAGAAAAAAAATTCATCCAGTTGGGTATTGTGAAGATGCTCTGATTTTTAGTAAGCCAAAGAATCAAGAATATAATTAGTGAATTAGTTTTTTTTTAATGAATAGCTAATGACTCATTTCTGTCTCACCACACATGTATATATATAAACAGAAGGGAAATAGAAGCACAGGGAAATAATATGAGCACAAGCTTGGAAGAATAATCAGTTAAATATTGAGCATGGAAACAATTGTTGTGCTACTTTATGACTTTATAAGTACAGACACAGGCTTGATTGCTCAAGACCGCTAATAAAACATGAGTCAATCCCACCTTTGGCGATTTCCAAACATAATTAGCTAAAATTACCCACAAGACCACAGCGACTTTTCGGCTGAAGTGGCCATTCGCGCGTTTTATGAGGCATGTGATTTTGTGCCAGTGCATGTAATTATGGTTTTCTCTTATGAGCCAAAGACAGCTATTGTTATTCACACTCGCACACTGCATGTTCTACTGTACCCTCTCTGCATCACTGAATCGTGAAATCGACTCATCAGTAATAGGTAGGTACAGAGAACGAGAGAGGGAGAATGGAAGCGGTGAGGGAGAGAGAGGGAGAGAGAG
>CALSBV010011585.1:16427-32383 GCA_943590825.1 Bovichtus diacanthus
TGTGGCCGACAGCATGGCTTGGAACCGGTTACTTCCTGGAACGGTGCGACCTCATGCTGCGGCCACAAATACCGTCATCCTAAAAGTGTTGCTGGTACCGTTTTCATGAGACCTTTTCTAGACACTCTGACGTTACTGACTGTGATACGACCACTCCGGTTAGTCGAACGTCAGACATGATGGATGCTGCTACAACCCTGAAAGTGTTGGACACATAGTGTCTTCAAAGAGCAAGCGAAACCCCGCCGGTTTACCTTCTCACCTTGCTGCAGTGGGGCCCACGGGTGTTCCCCAGAACCACCAGTGAGAGTAAGTGTGGTCAGAGGTGAAACAGGCTTGAAACTTTCAACCAGAAAGCACAGTCAAACGTTGCTTTTCAGTAAAACCGGGACTTTTCATGACAACTTTCCACTGCAGCATTTTTTTTTTTAGTGGCAACCTGTGCTTAACAATCTACCTCCACAGCTCTTTTCACCTTCCAGTCCTGCTGGAAAGCTGTGGGCAGTTTCAATTTCCCTTTCCTGTCACACCCATCAGCGCAACTTTTAGACATCTCGGTGAATACTGTTTGATTGAAGTGATGCAATCAAACGGAATGCTGTAAATACAGTAATTGAGGATGATTGGTTCCATAATGTGTACTTGTCTCCTTAGAAAGAAAAAAAAAAAAAGCAGCGACTGCCTAGTTTAGTAATCTGTTAGGAGACTGAATCCTCAATATGTTACAGTTTGATTATAGCCGGTTTTTTTGCCGCCTGTCACAGCTTGGAATAACTTTTTTCCTCAAACGCTGCTGCAGAGGAAATGTCGAGCTTTCTTTATTATTTACTTGTCATTTCTCTATTACAGTTACAGCTTTTATGTATTAATGTCCAGCTGTGATGGCTCCCTTCCTTTCTTTTTCCCTTCATTATTTTCCTAAATGTCCACAATATTGCGTCGATCTTGTAGGGTTGATTATGGGTGCTTTCGCAAACTATTAACACGACAAGATTTCTGATAAATAGTCACCAGTAATGTGGATATGCTGAGTGGGGAAAGGCAAATAATAGCACAGATAATAATAGAACAGTCTGGTAATCTTCGATAATTATTTAAAACGGGGAAAAGACACTTCTAAAATATGAGACAATATCTAGTGTCATTTCACGATGTCGATATAATATTAATACATTGGCAAGACCTACTTCCCACTACCCCACCCCCCCTTTCAACTACAGAGTAATAACCAATAATGACCTGTCTCTTCTTCGGGGATGATGGAAGAATGGAAACCTAGGCCAGCACGGCATATGTCCATAATTCTCTCATCTGCTTTCCTCCGCCTCAGAGGTGAGACGAGGGAAACGTACGAGGGGAGAGAGATGATCCATACAAATGGGGGCCATGTGCATGAAAGGCCGAAATGATTCTTCCGGCAGATGCACAAAAGGCCGTCACGCTGCCGGTGAGCACAAACACAATGCACGCACAAGCTGCTGATGGCGCATTGAGAAGCTACAGAATTCAATCCAGGCCGGATTCTCCAGTCCACACATAGAAAATGTCAAATATCCATGACAATGATCGCCGCAGGAAGTGACCAGGAGCACGCCGTGCGTTGGCCTGATTTATAGGCGTACGTGTGTACAGCATGTGTGTGACGAGAGAGAGAAGATGGGTTGGAGAGTGGTCGTCCATCAGCCCCAGGACAGGGCTGTGGATGCCGATTATAGCATGGGGGGGGGCGGGGGGGTCAGTTATCCTGATTGATCTACCTCTCTCCTTCCAGGTCACAGGTCAAGAATGACCCTCTCACTTTTCACTGGTAAAAGTCCACAGCCAGAGCCATAAATCTACAGTGTGTTTGCGTGTGTGTGTTTACGAGCATTGTATATGTGTATTAGTGTGTCAGGCTTTCTTCACCCGGAATTCCAGCGGTGCTAAATAATTCAGAAACACTGCTCTCTGCTCTGGAAATATTAGATGAAATATTGAAATGTTGAAATTGCAACACAGAGCAGTGGATTCGTGGCACAAACAAGAGGTGGGGGGGTGGGGGGGTGGGGGCAGAGGCGAGGTGACAAAGAGGGAAGAAGGGAAGAAGGGCCGAGACGAGAGGCAACACTTCTGAAAACTCTGCGTCACCTCGAAAAAGGAAAAAGATAAAAAAAAAAACCTTATAGTAAGAAAGTGAAGCTTGTTTGTGTAGCGCATACATTTGAATATCTAATGTGCAATCACGTGACTGGTGTTTACCATGCGGCCTCATTTCGGAGACGCCTTGAAAATGAAATGATTTATGAATGAATACGTTCTGCATGCACAAAAATTAGGACATTGTGTTCTGATAATTCAGCTGTAGCCGTTAATGCGGCTGTGTGGCTTCTTATGTTGCCCGTTAAGAGTCTCCACTGTAGTATTTAAATTGAATTTCCCGTGAAACAATCATGGAATAATAAATGCTGCCATATTGTGTTTTATAGTATTGTAATCCCTTCCAGGTTGTGGCCGAAAGCGACACGCTGTCGGGAGTTTTTCGCGGTGTAATACGTGTCAGAGCTCCTGTTTTGAGCCATGAGAACCTTCAAAGCATTCGCGGGGGATTTGAGGGTGATGTGGGTGAAGCTGTGAGGCTGTGAGGCCCTTTGATTTTATTCCGCTCTGTCCTCATCAGTCTCTTTGTTTATCCCCTTCTGCATCAGTCTCCTCTCTCTCGCTCTGTCTACCTCTCATCTGCCACCCTCCATCCATCTCTTTCCCTCTTTTTCATGTTGGCATCTTGGAGTGGGCACTGCTGGCTGCGGGAAGCTGCCAGATAGCCCGGCGGCCCCCCGGCCATGCCTGGCATTATCATTTTTACTTTTGACACATTCAACCTCAGGCAATAACACTCTCTCTGCGCCACTCTCCTCCCCTTAACTCTGAGCCCAAGCCTAAATCTGTTTTTTTTTTTTACCCCACCCCCCACCCTGAACCCTCTTTATCTGTCTTCCTCACCTGCTTTTTTTTTTTCCAGCTGCAGCCAGATGTTGGCGCCCTCTGCACTTAAGATCCTCCGCCTCTCACCCCCTGCAGAACTTTCTCCCTGCCCATCAATCCTTTTTATCTCCCTTCCCTCCACTCCATCCCTGAAATAGACAAGTGCTTCACATTTACTTTACAATAACACTTATCCCCCCCCCCCTTCTGATCAATAGCTCTCACATGGCAAACAAACAACGGCAGCAGCCAAACATTTGTCAGGCTACAGTGCACAGTGGTGTTTTTCCTCACAGTCTAATGCAATGACTAATTGGATTTAGAAATTGATTTGGGGGTGGGGGTGGGAGATTGTCACACAGTTTGGAGAGAAGGAGGAGAAAACAGAGAGCACGAGACAGATGTCTAAATGGAGCCACTTCAGGCTCCACTCCAGCTGTGCTGCGACACGCACTCATGATACTGCTCACACAGCATCTTATAAAGCCCAGCATGCACCTGGGCCTCGGGAAGTTCTCCTGGAGGAACTTCCTTCTCCTGTGAAGTCTTTGCGTCTAGGTGGAGGAGGTCACATATAACTTGGCGTGAGGCCCCTCAAAGTGATCAGCAATGTGTTTATAATCCTTCGTGGAGCCGCTGCAGGAAGGTTCTGTGAAATACGCTCGTGTTTCTTAGTCCCGGTTCAAATCCTGGCGGCGGAGTTTTAAAGATTATTGTTGCAGACGCCAGAGCGGGCAGTGACAGACGTCCCGTCGACGGAGAACAGTTTCCAGGAGAGAAACAATTTAATCTTTAACTCAAACAAATCAAATCTGTGGTTCAATCCGGTTTTCTGCACTTTAGAAACATTTTCAAAAGAGCGTTTTTTTGAGTTTTTTTTTTTTTTTATTCCCCGCACAACTACTCCTGTCATTTCTCGTACGTGCTAACAAGTGCAACGCTATAAATGCTTTCAAAGGAAGATTGTCAGAAAGTGTGCGCTGTTACCCCAATTTGAGTCATTATCGTGTCTCAGCCTCCTTTTCATGGCACATAAAGTGTGACATGTAGGGTAGCATTAAAGGGAGACTTTTTTTTTTCCTTCCTGTGTGCTTGAATTACAGGTTTTACGAACTTTGTTTCAAGCATACCCCTGCTTTAAAAGCAAAACCAAACTGTGCACATGCTCAGTAACTGCTCACATACTAGGACATACATTTCAGAAGAGTAAAAGTACCAGTATGACCCTAAAAATACTCCATTACAGGAGTATTAAAAGGAAAATGTACTTATTTTGTGGGAGAAATGGTCCCGTGATTACATGTTGATGATTCGTCAAAGAATAAGCAGCATTTTACTTTTGGAGCTGGTTTCAGTGGTTCCCATCAGTGGGTTTTTCTCCTTTTTGGGATGTTTTCATTTTACAACCTTAACCCTTTCACTGGGTTTTTGAAAAGGTGTTCGCCTCAAAATGTCTTGTTCAGTGTTCAGTTACACATAGGTGGTGAATGGACTGCGTTTATATTGAGCTTTTCTCATTTTTGCAAATCACTCAAAGCGCTTCACAGCACGTGTCAGCATTCATACGGAGTCAGAGGCCAAACAAGGTGCCACACACACACACACACACCCCCACCCACACCCACACACAGTTGGCCATCGGGAGCAATTTGTGGTTCAGTATCTTGCCCAAGGTCACTTCGACCGGTGGACGACCGCTCCACCTCCCGAGCCACGGCTCCACCTCCCGAGCCGCGGCTCCACCCTCTTCCACTTTTTTGTTCCAGTAAATGGTGACGGCCAAAATCCGAGACGCCAAACTCGAAGCTTCACAAACTGTCGTCGACAATCCAATGGGGTGACGTCGAGGTAAAAAATAGCCACCGATTATATCCAGCACTCTGCAGAGAGCAAGGCCTTCTCTTTGTGACGCGAGTGTGTGTGCCGGTGTGTGAAATGAGAATTGAGAAGAGGGAAGCATGCGAGGGAAGCATCAGTTTCTAAAAGCTACGCTTGCAGCAGGTGAGGTGTGTGTACAAGACTAAGAACTAAATCCTGTGTGTGTGTCGCCGGTTTAGTTTCCTGCAGGTTTTTAGATGTTACTGACAAGACAAGTACACAATACATGACCTTCACGACTGGCGAGAGTCAGGACGGGGACCTGGGGGGAGGGGGGGGGGCATTCGGCAGTTTCCATGGTGACGACGCGTCGGTCACAGCTATCTATAAATGCCCAGATTCAAACCGCCCGTCGAGGGGCAAGTGGCTTGGCGCTACGCGGCCTTGTATCAGACCTGGCACCAATGCAGTCGAGTGGACATTGCATGCAGGGCCCTGCCAAAGAGGCTTAAGCTGTGTGTGTGTGTGTGTGCGTGTGTGTGAAGCCTGGAAGCTGTATGTGCACCCAGAAGAGATCAAGAAAAGGTTTGTGTATGCTAATTTGTGAGAAATAAATACAGACCATTCCATTCTCAAACACCCGGCTGCCTGTTGTGTACAGTTGTGTGTTCTTGTGAGAGAACCAGTGTCATGATAATAAAATAAAAGGAGAAATTTCCAGATTCCCAGGATGTGTTTCCTCTGTGCGTACGGTGTACCTAACACATCTTGCCCACAGGCACTTTTCAGATGTTACAAGTCCACCATGTCTTCTTTTCTTTCCTTCACTGTTCACGATCAAACCGAGTTTGGCGTTTTTCCAACTCCACCTCCACTGACTGACAGCCTTGGTGCATGTGTGATCGCACATTTTATCTTGTTTTCTCCTGCATCTCCGGGGTCAGCAACCACGAACTGCCTCCGTGTCCGTCTGCGTAGGGTGAATGACTCTGATCTCGAGGAATCCATCTCCCAGTCGGCCACTCTGGGCTCACCTATCGCTGCCTGCTGACTCAAGCCAAACCCAAAGTTTCATCTAATCGTCCGTAGCCATCCCATCCCGAGCCACTTGTGATTTCACAATCGCACAGAAACACACGCGCGCCCACACACACACGCAAGCATTTCTGCAAAACCGTATTTTCTGTATCCACCCATCCCTTAAGTGTACGCTTGAACACAACACAATCTGAGGCGGATCACACACACAAACAAGCTATCCATCTTTATCACTTTTACAAGCAGAAATCCTCTCCCATTCATATGTACATAAACAAGAAACCATACATTCATGCAGTGACAGAGAGATAAATAAATGCCAGGAATGAGATAAATACATAGAAATGAACAACATGCTCAGATTGCTGATATGCCCGACGCCGCGCTCCTTATCTCCCACCTCGCCTGCAAAGAAACACATTGATTTGCAATCCCAAATGGGAGGTGGACGGGTGGAGGAAAATGAGAAAGAAAAGGCACTGGGAGACAGGTAGATCCCGGTTGAGGGGTTCACGTAGGTTGTATTCACTCACTTACCTTATCAGCTGCCATATTAAAGCTGCTGTTTCCCCCTCGTTCCCCCCCCCCCCCCCCCCCCCCGTGCTCAAGCAATCGTGGTCTTCTTGTCAGAGCAATATTGCAACCCGGCGATGAGAGGCCAGATTAATGTGTGCATCAGGAGTGTGTTTTTTTTTTTTTTACCCGCCCTTCCCCGTGCAGCCCATAATGAACAATGTGCATGTTTTCCAGACCTGATGGGGAAGCTGCGGTGATAATTATAAATGTTCGCAGAAGTTATTATAGCATCCGGCGGGAGAGCGAGCAGATAGCAGGAAACGAGTTCTCAAGAGTGCGCGGCTAAAAAGGCGTAGCAGGACGAGTGACATTTACATCCGCTGTTGATAAGGCAGCTGGGATCCACCAGGTACAACAGTGTCTTATCATCTGCTGCTGCAGGGAGCAGGCGAGTCCTCGCCGTTCAATGTCAAGGACATCAAATATGAAGACAGTGATGTAAATTAATATCAGCTGATACATAACCGCATCAAAAGATGAAGGCTGGTTAAATAATGTAGATCATAACGCGATTTAAGGTCCTATTAACAGGCAGAGCCGCTGCAGTTCACCGTGCTACCTCGCCGCTTTGATTCTCAGCAGGCCACCGGGGCCAGCCATCACTGTCACTCTCCTCACGAAGGGTAATGGGATCAACCGTTTGACCTTTTTCATGCATTGTAACTTTATTAGCATCCATGGCATCCAGCCACGTCCTCATAGGTAGAGAAAACTGATGTTTTATGCGCAGTGGGACGGGTTGAACTTACACTAAGCAGGAGCTGCATTATCGGAGGTCAGATCACCACAAACTGGGACAAGTGTTAGAAAACCAGAGCGACTTAATTATTTTATGTTGGTAATTGATATTTTTCTTTCCTGCCTTTTAGGATCCCGACTTGGAGAGCAGTGCTCCTGTACACAACGTCATATTCTTTAATCTAGCGGAGCATATTTGTCCGTAAACTGTAAATATAGAAATACAGAAATCAAAAAAAGAAAGAAAAATAAAGTGTTATGCTTTGGTCCAGTATTAGGGGTGGGATGGTCTTTCAGGGAACAAAACAAATGCAGAAAATAACTTTTTTTTTTATATTTATGTTGAAAAATATAAACATAAAGTGGCTCATTGGCCATAATGACACTAAGTATTCAGGCATTTAAATACTGACATGCTGCCAATACGAAAAAAGAAAAATAAATATCACAAATGTCTGGAATACAAATGTAAAGACTCCGGTTAATAATTGCTGCGCTGGGCTGCAGCTTCTTCTGGTCTCCACAATGTTTGAAGTGCATCCTCAAACACACCCGACTCCCGTGAATAATGTCGGCACACAGTTCGCCACGTGTTGCTGTCCATCCAGCTCGACTAACCCCGCTGAGCCGACTCGCATAATACATCTGATGGAGAACAATAAAAGTGCGCTGCCAAAACTTTCCAGGGGTGAAAACTCCAGAATGTCTCTTCCGTGTGTGCGAGTAGTAGACGTAAAAAAACAAAACTATTTTGACAAATTTTGGGTCACGGGGCGCACGTCGCTTACCGATCCGCTTCAGGACAAATCGATGTACCACCCCCCCCCCTTTATTCAGTATAAACATTATGCTTAATGTTCAGTCAACAGTCGGAGCTCTCAGCTTGCTGCTTTGTACGACACGTGAACCTGAAGTCACACGTGAAGTCCACTTGATTGATCAGCTGCCGCTTTAAGAAAACATCACTGAAAACTAAGGGTCAGCTTAAAAATGACAGATACAATAAAGACAGTAACATTCCTCCTCTTGCCTCTTAAGATGATCCTTGACTCGTACAGGTGCACAGTTTAAGTGCAATTGTGTGCAAAAGTCAAACGTGAAAATTCAGCTCAGCGATACAAATTTATATTCACCGCCGAGGGAACTCATGTGGAATGATTCTGAACTCGTCTGCTGCACTCTTAACCTCGCAGAGCCTTGATAGAGTGCAGCATGCCAATGTGTTGACACTCCCGTAGCCGTGCAGAGAAATCCCAATCACACCCGACATCGACACACAGATGCAAGACACGCCGACTGTCAACACCACCGGGCCTGAACCCACACACACGTACACACACACACACACACACACACACACAGTGACACCATTTGCAAAGACAGATTTGTCTGGGCACTGACGGACATAAACAATCTTTCCAGTAACTGACAAACTGCCGGCAAGACATACAGCACGCATGAGGTTGTAAAGCTAAAGATCCGCAGACACATGGGAGGGATTTGACTGACGGCATCAACACCTATTCTGTTTTGTATGTGCACAACTATCACATGCACTCTTGATCATCCAGGGCTGCACCGGGAGGCAGCTGACCTCAGTATTTGTGTCTAGGAAAGGAGCGGTTTTAGTTTCTGTTTTTTTTTAAAAAAAATTTTATTTATAGTCAGGCTTGTTTTTGTTTTTTAGTTTTATTTATTTAGAGTCAGGCTTGTTTTTGTTTTTTTCTTTATTATATTTTTATCATCCTTTTTAGGATTTTAGATTTTTAGCCAGTAAAATAATACTTTTCCTTTTTTTTATTTATTTTTTTTACCTTTACCAGGCGAGCCATTAAGAATACAGTCTTAAATTGGCATGACTCTAAAAGCTGCAACAATTCAGGGATTTCAGAGATTTTATTTTTCTATTCCCGGCAGAGTGCAGAAAAGCTTTTGAGAACCAGCATTTAATCAAACATGTGAATAAACTCTGGGACACACGACTGCTTTTAACCTTTATGTTCTGTTTGCAGTCCTGGAGACACAGATCCCGAAAAACATACTTTACACTTAGTTATTAAAAGGAATAAATACGCAACGCTATTTTATCAAAAGGAGTACATCATTTGTTTTAACGTAAAGAAATATCATTGAATAATGTAAAATTGTGTCACCTTTAGTTACTTCAGTATCTAAAGACATTTCTTTTTTTTCATTACACAGACTGTTGCCTGCAAAAACAGAGAAAAAGTAAGTCCAACAAAGAAAACACAAGAGTGAAATGATCATTTAAAAACAAAAAGAATCATTTAAAAAAACAGTTAAATGACAGATTGAGACCTGAGAGAGGAGGCTGAAGTGTGTGTGTGTGTGTGTGTGTGTGTGTGTGTTGCAAAGCCTTGCATACATCCATAAATTACCTCCCAATCTTTTTTTTTTTTCTGCTCTTCTGACTTGTATGTGAAGATAATGTAAACAAAGCAGAAACAGATACGACACGTCTGTGCTTGTAACACAGAACCCAGTTCTCCCAGTTCTCCCAGTTCTCCCACTCTGATCCACGTAACCCGTCACATATAATCTAAATAATCACATAAGAGCTTCATATAATCCTCACATCAGCTAATATACTTTATACAAGCGATCACATTCCTAACACTTCAACGCGCTTTCTAACTTTCTGTACCCTGATGGACACAATCCAGCAAAGATTTGTAAAATATTTCACTTTAATGCAGCCTGAGAAGAGGTTTGGAGACTTTCGGTGCCTCTGTTGCTTCCCTCGTGGTGACGGAAGTGTTACAGCTCCCCGCCACGTGCAGCGGCGGTTGCTCTCCTACTATCCAAGAATAGAGCAATTTAGTTTGGTGTCCAAATATGTAGAATTAAGAGCTTCTGTCATCCTGAGGGAGCAACAACGAGATGGAGAGTTGCAGCACAATATGAACACACACAGACAAAAGACTGGAGCCAACAGGGGGGACAATTGTGATTAGCGTTTACACTGATGACCCGACTAAATAATAGGCTGAAGCTTGCCGCCGGCCTCCTGGCCGTACACGGCCGCGCCAGCTGGGGGTTAAAAATAAATCGAATGACTTGTTATTTTCCTAACTGGGCACAATTGGCAGTGCTTTCTGAGGCCAGTCATCTTGGCGTGTGTTAAATTAGTCCCATTGACGGCGTGTTTACCCATTCCAAACACCGCAGGCATAACTTTGGAGCGGCGGCTTGTAGTTGTGATTACATATTGGGAAATAAAGGCAGAGAAAACAGGACTCAGGAGGAAATCCAGCGACATTGCTTTAACATAACTGCAACTCCAGTGCCAACGGCGCCTGTTTCTGCTTCTTCTTCAATTAGAACTAGATGCAGCTATGCTTTCTTTATTCTTTTTTGTTGTATGACTAGCAGCTCTGCTGTTCATGGAATACAACTTCATTATGGCTGCTGTGTGCCAGGACCTGCTGCCCATTGCTCCGTCTTAACTAAAATATTGTAAATGGATGGATGGAGTTCCCCCCCCCCCACACAGATTGTATGAGATAACATCTAAATACAGATACGCCAAGAGATTCTAATGAGACCGTGTAAGGTCGTTTGTTCCTCGGAGACCTGCAAGCTGCACCATCCAAAATGGCCGACTGTAACCAAAACTAAAAAGGCTGCAGCGACAAGTGGCCACTTTGCCGAGTGTGAACACTCCATTTCACACCCCCAATCGGCGTGATTAACATACCGCGGGTGGTCGACTTTGAAAACGCTGCAATGCATGATGGGAGAGAGAATCTCTAACATGGTTAAAAGGCGGAAAGTGGGCAGGAAATAGAGAGTAAAGTGGGCAGGAAGGCAGAGGCTTCTAAAAAAAAAAAAAAAAAGGTAAAAGGCGAGCTGTAAAAGCTGTTCTCAAGGTTTTTAGAGCCATGTTATTTGGACTACTTAGGCCAAAATGCTCCACACTGGAGAGTGTGTTGCGACAGAAATTCCATCCGCCAGAGCCGAGGGAAAGTAATGGGCAGCATTAAAGAGAAAGGCCCTCCAGGTTTTCAAGATGGTTAGTCTGAGAGGAGAGGGGCGACTGCTCCGTAGGTCTTCATGCATATGTGCGTTTTGACCTTGAGGACACACCGCGGCGTGCGGCCAGGTGCACTCAAACGACATTTTATTTATATTCTTTGCCATGTATTCATTCCCGCAGTGTCACACACGCGGAGCTGTGATGCACATGCATACAAACAGCGGCTCAGACACTTAGAGCTGGGGATGTTTTTCACACATGCTTTGGCTGCTGCAGTGGCTTTTCCTCCAGAGACGCTCGTAGTTTGAAGTGAATATCTGTTTGACCTGGCAGATCGCCAGACGACTGCATAATGTTGAGAGATGAAGGGAAAAGATGACGGGGAGCGGTGTTATAAAGCACATGTCCTTTCCTATCGCTTTTCCTTCCCTCCTGGATGCTGGGATTTTCTTTTTTAGCTCCCAACAAGGTGCATTCTCGCCCCGACACGATCCACGTTTAGGTTGATAATCAAGCAGCGTGCGAGTGTCTTCATGTGTCACCTCATCCGCGCTCATCCAGGTGTGAGCTGAATGACAGGAAGGGACTTTATTAGTTTCATGGCTGCAACCCAGGAGTCATGGATACTACAGCTGTTTTTCTCATGAACTCCGGATAACGTGCGGATGATCAGCTCTGGACATTATCCCGAGTTTCCCTTTCACACACGCAGCACACGCCGGGACATCGTCCGTGTCAGAAGATATTCTCACTGACTGGAAATACTCTGTGTGGTTAAGGCGAGAGGTGGCGCCTGGGTAGAGCGCGCAGGAGGCGCGTGACGTGACGCGGATTACACCGCGGTCACGTAGCCGGTTTGTAATTTAGTCAAAAACCAACCAACACTCATTCTGTCGTTCCTTCAGTTTGTCTGGTGATTTTACGGACAGAAGTTCCCAAATCTCTCTCTCGTTACACATTTCTGTTGACGTTTTCATGCAAATCTTCTTCCTCACCCTCGGATGTTTGTTTTCTTCCGGTTTTGCACCAGCCGCTATAGAAACCTCATCACCTCGCTGGCCCACATGGGCTCAATCGGACGTCACAAACGCTCAGTGCTCGCGAGCGAAGTCCGTTTGATGTCCTGCGTGAGAGAATCGGACTTTTGTCTTCTTACGTGCGGCTCCTCTGGGTAATGTCGGGTTAAGTTCAGGGCTGCAGGACATGTGTGAGAGTGGCTTACGTTTGAACTCAGCTGCAGCTACTGCATGACTCACAAACACATGTGCACACTTACATACAGACATAATTATGTCATCATAATAACGACGCTCTGGGGTATCCTCTCATCTCCTTTCTTTTCCAGTTTTTTTTTTGCTCCTTCAGCCCCTGTAGTCATTATCTAAATGATCTTTTGTGCAGTAAGCTAGCTGCCAGCTCTCTCTGCTCGTCTGTGTGGCTATAGGTCTCCTAGGATGAATATTCGCACAGTGTGTCACCTTACAACACCACATCATAAAATTATAAACACATACATAAATAAGCCACCCAGGGAGTAGAGCTGGCATTAGCATTAGATGAAGTAGAGTCTATTTCACTTCCCAGAAGGCGGGGGGGGGGCATCGCAATCTCATTTGCGTTGTCAACACCTCGCTGTTACCAAAGCGAGGTGGGGGCACTTTACAATCACCTGCCACAGCATAATGTGTGTGTAAGTGTAGGCAACGTCATGCGACATGTTTGGGATTGTTTGAAGCATCTCTTTCACGGGATAATTGTGCGCTGAAGGCGGCAAAAACCCCACACGCAGAAACACTCAAACCAGGAAATGTACTCTTTCATAAATAGCAACACTTTGCTGTAATTATACACACACACACACACACACACACACACAGAATTACAGCAACCTGAAGTTCAGCATCATGAAATGCATTAAAAACAGTTCAATCTCCTCATTTTAGATCCGGCTGCAGATTGATGGTTTGTTAAATCTGATCAGCTCGACTACAGCTCGTTTATCTCAACTGTCGGACGCCTCGCCATTCCTCAAATTTACAGCCCCGCTTTCATTAGATTTTTATGAAAAACCCAAAAAGAATATGAGTGATTTGCACCATAACGTGTCACAGACACTTAAGTCAGACTTCTTTGTGCTACAGTCCCTCTCTTGATCTTCTCACATATTGTTATTGTGATATTTGCTGCTCATCCATCTGCCGTCTCCTTCCCTCCCTCCTTCCCTCCCTCCTTCCCTCCCTCCTTCCCTCTCTGACCGCACGTCTTCCTGTCCTTGAGGCGGGAGCAACATTATATGCAGTTTATTGAGCTTAACTCCATTTTCTGAGCTGATACTGCTGAATGGGCCTCTGAATTAATGAGGAATGCTTGTGCATCGCAAAGGAAAGTTATAGACAATGCAAGTGACCATTGACTCCGTCTTATCATGACATGAGGTCACTGCTCTGGTGACGAGGCCATGTCGACTCCAGAGCTGGTAAATGTCCATGTCTGTAATTAATATTGTATTATTATTTATTATTAAATATTTAATATTAAATCATTTATCATATTTTTATAATATTTATATGTTATATTTATATGTTAATATATGTTTATAATATTTTAATAAATATTTATTATTAAATATTTAATATTAAATCATTTATAATATTTATATGTTATATTTATATGTTAATATATGTTTATAATATTAATAAATATTTATTATTAAATATTTAATATTAAATAATTTATAATATTTTTATAATATTTATATGTTATATTTATATGTTAATATATGTTTATAATATTTTAATAAATATTTATTATTAAATAATAAGTTTTACTTACTGAGTGAAAGAAAAATGCCAATTAAATGTGGAGCATTCTTATGTAATAAATGATGAATGGTATTGTATTTGTTAAGGGATAAAGTTGTGTGAAAAGATTATTATTTGTATGTGAAGGCGACTGCTCGTGGTTTCTACTCATTGTTTTAGTTTTCTGGTACGTTACTGTTGTAGTTCTTACATCCTGTCGCTTTCGCTCACAGCAAGCAGCCGTTTAACAAAAACACTGTAAAATCGAACAACTCTTCAGCATCAAACAACAAACAGAAAGTTATGTCCCTTACCGCCCCCCATCAAAGAAAACGTAGGCTAATTGTCTCCCCTGAATTTTAATGTTGATTATTATTCAGTTTGTATTATTATTATGATTATTATTCTTAGTATTTATTATTTAGATTACATATTGAAAATATTAATTTCGTATTTAAATTCTTATATTATTTCTTATTATTAGGCAAATTAAGTTTTTTTTTTTACATTAAAGCTTTTTTCAAGAATTTAAAAAAAATTTTTCTCATCCAATTTCTTTTCACATCCAAGTTTTTTCATGAAAACATTTTGGGTTTTTTCTCATCAAAGCTTTTTCCGTGAAAATTAAGTATTTTTGACATCCAAGTTTTTACAAGAAAATAAAGTTTATTTTCACATCCAAGATTTTTTCAGGAAAAGTTTTTGTATTTTTTTCACATTCAAGCTATTTTCATGAAAATTAAGTTTTTTTTCACCTCCAAGCTTTTTCGAATTTTTTTTGTATTTTTTCACATTCAAACTTTTTTCATGAAAATTAAGTTTTTTTCGACATTCATGCTTTGTTCGGGAAAATTAAGTTTTTTTTTATTTTTTAGGGTAATTCAGGGACACGATCCTCTAAGGATTTCAGTGAAATGATGCTGCGTGCAGAGTTAAACTACGGATGTGACTCATGTCGTCGTACTTTTGAGTTCACACGTGCAGATATGGCCCAAATAAATCATCATCACCAAATGGCCCTTAGCGGCACACAAATGTAGCTTTCGATGCTCTCTGTACATTCTCCACTTCACATAACAGACCGTATCATCAAAAAGAAAACAGCGTGTGTGCGTGTTCACAACACTTCTATCTACCGCCCACAGCCTGGCAACACGTTGGCAAGGTCACGTTCCCCTTCGCTGCACTCTTGTGAAAGATAAGGCGTCAAAACAAAACGGACTACAATGCAACAAACACGGAAACTTCCAGGAGCAGGGGATCAATGCCGACCCTGGCTCAAGGAGACACAGAGAGGGAGAGAGGGAGAGATTGAATTCGGGGAGATGGAGAATAGGAGACGTCGGGATAATCCAGCCGCAGCTATAGTCTGCCTCCCAAGAGAAGGAGAGCAGGGAAGAGTGAAGTGGAGAAAGTCAAATAAACCTCTTTTTCTGTACTTTTCTTTTATCACCTGCCTCTCTGCCATCGCAGAGTCAATCCACAATGGAGAGAGTAAGCAGATTAGCTTGTTCGCCCATCAGAAAAGGGATTACATTTACCCATCTCCTCTGTCAGAGAAAGTTGACGCTAGGTGAAAATGTGTCGGGGAGCGAAAACTTTTTGACGAATCCATGAGTGATTGAGGTTCCACGAAAAGAGGCTTTTCTGTGTCCCTGTCAAATTTACTTGGCGTGAAGCCACATTTGCTCACGGGGAACATCAAAAACAAGCAGCACTTGATAGAAAATATGATCCCAGAAAGCTCCAAGATGGATTTGTTGTTCTCTATCCCACGGTGATCTTAAGATGTTCTCTCTTTGTTAATGGCAGTGACAGAATTACATTTTTAAAAAAAATCAAGGATGGAATAATTCTTAAAAATACATATTATTCAAACACATTTGGCGCAATGTTTTCTGTTAATTTACAGTATAGATGAGACATGATTTACTATTTGAAACTAATTACACTTAGTTTAAAACACTACACACGGGTTTCTATGTTTTTTTGACACTCAGCATATATGTTTTTTTTTTTTTTTTTTT
>CALSBV010011585.1:32783-45538 GCA_943590825.1 Bovichtus diacanthus
TGTTAATATATGTTTATAATATTTTAATAAATATTTATTATTAAATAATAAGTTTTACTTACTGAGTGAAAGAAAAATGCCAATTAAATGTGGAGCATTCTTATGTAATAAGTGATGAATGGTATTGTATTTGTTAAGGGATAAAGTTGTGTGAAAAGATTATTATTTGTATGTGAAGGCGACTGCTCGTGGTTTCTACTCATTGTTTTAGTTTTCTGGTACGTTACTGTTTTAGTTTTTCATCCTGTCGCTTTCTCTCACAGCAAGCAGCCGTTTAACAAAAACACTGTAAAATCAAACAACTCTTCAGCATCAAACAACAAACAGAACGTTATGTCCCTTACCGCCCCCCATCAAAGAAAACGTAGGCTAATTGTCTCCCCTGAATTTTAATGTTGATTATTATTCAGTTTGTATTATTATTATGATTATTATTCTTAGTATTTATTATTTAGATTACATATTGAAAATATTAATTTCGTATTTAAATTCTTATATTATTTCTTATTATTAGGCAAATTAAGTTTTTTTTTTTACATTAAAGCTTTTTTCAAGAATTTAAAAAAAAATTTTCTCATCCAATTTCTTTTCACATCCAAGTTTTTTCATGAAAACATTTTGGGTTTTTTCTCATCAAAGCTTTTTCCGTGAAAATTAAGTATTTTTGACATCCAAGTTTTTACAAGAAAATAAAGTTTATTTTCACATCCAAGATTTTTTCAGGAAAAGTTTTTGTATTTTTTTCACATTCAAGCTATTTTCATGAAAATTAAGTTTTTTTTCACCTCCAAGCTTTTTCGAATTTTTTTTGTATTTTTTCACATTCAAACTTTTTTCATGAAAATTAAGTTTTTTTCGACATTCATGCTTTGTTCGGGAAAATTAAGTTTTTTTTTATTTTTTAGGGTAATTCAGGGACACGATCCTCTAAGGATTTCAGTGAAATGATGCTGCGTGCAGAGTTAAACTACGGATGTGACTCATGTCGTCGTACTTTTGAGTTCACACGTGCAGATATGGCCCAAATAAATCATCATCACCAAATGGCCCTTAGCGGCACACAAATGTAGCTTTCGATGCTCTCTGTACATTCTCCACTTCACATAACAGACCGTATCATCAAAAAGAAAACAGCGTGTGTGCGTGTTCACAACACTTCTATCTACCACCCACAGCCTGGCAACACGTTGGCAAGGTCACGTTCCCCTTCGCTGCACTCTTGTGAAAGATAAGGCGTCAAAACAAAACGGACTACAATGCAACAAACACGGAAACTTCCAGGAGCAGGGGATCAATGCCGACCCTGGCTCAAGGAGACACAGAGAGGGGGAGAGGGAGAGATTGAATTCGGGGAGATGGAGAATAGGAGACGTCGGGATAATCCAGCCGCAGCTATAGTCTGCCTCCCAAGAGAAGGAGAGCAGGGAAGAGTGAAGTGGAGAAAGTCAAATAAACCTCTTTTTCTGTACTTTTCTTTTATCACCTGCCTCTCTGCCATCGCAGAGTCAATCCACAATGGAGAGAGTAAGCAGATTAGCTTGTTCGCCCATCAGAAAAGGGATTACATTTACCCATCTCCTCTGTCAGAGAAAGTTGACGCTAGGTGAAAATGTGTCGGGGAGCGAAAACTTTTTGACGAATCCATGAGTGATTGAGGTTCCACGAAAAGAGGCTTTTCTGTGTCCCTGTCAAATTTACTTGGCGTGAAGCCACATTTGCTCACGGGGAACATCAAAAACAAGCAGCACTTGATAGAAAATATGATCCCAGAAAGCTCCAAGATGGATTTGTTGTTCTCTATCCCACGGTGATCTTAAGATGTTCTCTCTTTGTTAATGGCAGTGACAGAATTACATTTTTAAAAAAAATCAAGGATGGAATAATTCTTAAAAATACATATTATTCAAACACATTTGGCGCAATGTTTTCTGTTAATTTACAGTATAGATGAGACATGATTTACTATTTGAAACTAATTACACTTAGTTTAAAACACTACACACGGGTTTCTATGTTTTTTTGACACTCAGCATATATGTTTTTTTTTTTTTTTTTTTGTTGAAATGTTCACCTCCATTCGCTGGTCTCAAAATCAAGTCCATTTAAATAGTCTGAAAGTAAGCTGATCCTCCTGCGTGTTCACTACACTTTCTGCTTGAAAGTGAGCCTCTGGTCTTTTTCTGCCTTTGATGTTAACAAGCCTTGTTAATTGCCATGGTGAAAGAAGTTGGCTCCTGTGCCTACTACAATAATTATCCGGCCCTTACCGAGATTGATTCGCCCGAAAAAAAAAAGTGCATTTTCTGGGGAGGTCTCTTTGATGTAGTCGAGAACTTAGAGTGGGTAATAAAGAGGTTTATTGGTGCTGTTTGCTATTTTTCTGATTGGAGCAACCCTTGTGTGAATAAAGCAATTTATTGATACTGCTTGGCTGTATGTCAGCGGGTTGAATGGATGGCAGTGCTGCCGTTTGAATTTCAATGATTTGCTGGGACAATTGGCCCAAAAAAAACTGACTCGGAGCGAAATGTGATGGAAAACGACGTGTGAAAAGAGATCAGTTTTGAGAAACTAACGGTACAAGAGGGCTGCGCAAATATCCGAGATAGCTGCAGAGACAGTGAGCGAGTGCAGCAGAGATTAAGTTCGGCATAGGAGGGGAAATAAGCATTTCATCGTCAAAAAATAAATCAATGAATTCAATTTCCAGGAGAGCAAAAATGAGTTTGAAGCAGGGCTGTAGCCAGGGTTTAAAAAAAATAAAAAAATGACTAAGCTCACTAGTAACACCAGCACTCTCCCCAGCTCTCTGAAAAACATTAGGCCACAAACTGAAAAGAAGATCTCATCATAAAAAAATTATTTATTTATAAGGAATAGCCCGACGTGTGGGGGAATATGCTTATTTACTTTCGTGCTAAGAGGTAGATGAAACAGCTAGCATGGCTAATAAAACCCACCTCCCAACACTGAAGCTCGCTGATTAACAGCTCATGAGTCGCTCGTTTAATCTGAGAAAAGATTTGAAAGAATTATACCTTACCTCTTACCGAGGCTTATGTGCCGGACCGTTTCTTGGCTGGTCGCAGTACCTTCCCGGAGCCTTATCGTAACGCGTTTTATTTTCCAACATGAAAGTCTAAATGGCGCTTCAAAGCCTTCTCAGAAATACTGAAGACTTTATGTATTTAATATTTTTGTTATTGTAAAGACGGGGAAGTTTTGACACATTGAGTAAAAAAAAAAAAAAAAAAAACAGCTTATAAAATCCCCGCCATGCGTGTGCGAGAGACTGAAATGAATGCTGGGAAATTCCTGGCTGAGACATAACTGTAAAAAGGTGGAAATATTTTCATCTAAAAAAAATAATATAAATGTTTCTAGTTCATAAAACACAACTGCGCTGCAGTGTTTTCAGATAATGACAGCTCTTGCTTTACTGTTCCAAATAACATCAAACTTAAATGTCAAACAGCATCAACACAATTACATCAGAGGTCCCGCTGTTTGACTGGCAGGTAAGCTCACAGGAAGTTCACATTTTGAAATAAAACACAGCTGTAGCTATTACACCACCAGCTAAGATCTGTGACCAGTGCTGCTGAAGTTTCCTTCCATTTTTGTTTTTAATTTAACTTCGCCGAACATTATTTTTCTTCCGCAGAGTGCACTCGCACGGAGGCACCATCTACTGATTTCAAAACCTAATGTCTCCCAACAGAGGGAACAAAGACCTGAAATCCACAGATCTCCAGGACCAAACGACACATAATACAGGGAGATGAAGGGAAACAATGAGCGGCCACGGTAATAACACAAAAGGAGCGGGAACAAATGGAGACGGATGAGAGCGAGCTTTTCTTTGTCATTACGCAGGCTGACACCATCAACAGCCGAAGGACAGCACAGACTCCGAGGTGCATTTGAGCGTCGTCTCTTCCTTTGAAACGTGACCTCTGCACCCAGGGAGAAGCCGCTTTTCTGCCATTTTATTCTCTCAACATAATCTAACTTCGGTGATGAGCCCCGCTCTCAATTTTAACACCCGAGACAGGAAGCAGGTTTGAAATTCTCTCTCAAATGTTCTTCTTTCATCTTGCACACGATTACGTCCGACACCAACATTAACTGTTGGAGCTAATATGGGTGTTTGCCTGGGATTTGCACTCCAGGCAACAACATGGTTAATCGTATGCTTCGTGCTTCTGTTGATGCATAACCCAAACCTTTACGGTGGCGGCACTCACCATTCCATAACATAAAGCAAGCTGCAAACTCACCAAACCAAACACGACTTCAAGGTAAAGAAAACAAACTCAAGCTAGTTATTTAGCGCAGCACCAGTTAGCTAGCTAAGCCGCTAAACCTTTGCAGTGTTTATCGCCTGTCTGGCACCACAGTAACTATACCATAATTGCCATGTACAGATATTGTAGAGCGACATCATTTCAACCCAAAAAATGTATTGAATTGAATCTGGGGTTGGACAAATTCGTCCAATATCACCACTCTTATTGCTGGAAGGCTTGAATTATTTGAATTCTGGTGACCAGCGGACCACACCTGGAGCAGGAAGAATACATTATTAGGAAGAGGAACACAGTGTCAGCGGGCCTCATTGGCCCCAAGGTCAATCCCAATTACTCCTTTCACCCGCTTTAAACACAGCAAAGAAGTGTGATGGTCTGGGAAGAAAGTCCAGCTCTCTCTCTCTCTGACGAGGAAACTGGAGGTGCAGAGTAACAAGAAACACATACACAGCATCTTAAAGATGCTTTCAGGGACAGACATGTCCCTTTTAAATTTAGATTATGTTCCAGCAGACACAGAAAGTCCATTTCTACAGTTAGTAACTGGCTTAGCAGACCCACTGGCTATCTCTATGAACACGGGATTGCTCTCCTGCTCCTCCTCCTCCTCCTCCTCCTCCTCCCTGCCTCCAGTGTCGCTCTGTGAGGCTGATGCTCTGGATAAGCACACAAGAAAGTGTTCTGGATGTGTGGACAATGCAGATCAGGGCCAGGGTGTGGTCTGGGCTCTCCCAGAATGCCTGGTTTATGCTCAGATTACGCTCAGTATGGTGTGCTCTGTGTTGTTTCCCTGCACCATGCTCACTAACTGTCATGGAAAAGACTTCGGCTGAGATTGTAGTCGTTTATCCACGGCGCCGGGAAGCGGCCGAGTCCGGGAAAGGGGTGTTCTAAGTGTCGGAGCCGTGAGCCACCTTCGCCCCGGGCCTTTCCAAGCCGACTGAGAAGCGTAATACATATATGCTTCATTATGAAACTGCCAGGTCTACCTAGACTGTAGGTAATTAATGGGAAACGCTAGATGAGTCATGAAAAAGGAGAACAGTAATGCAGTTTTCCTTTTGAAACAAGCAGCGGAAAAAGTTGTAGCATGACGTGCTTGAGTTCATTTCACATGAACTGTGTCGCATTCGCACATTGCAAGGTCTGTGCTGAAATGAGATGGATGGATGGATAAATGGATGGATAAATGGATGGATAGATGGATAGATAGATAGATAGATAGATAGATAGATAGATAGATGGATAGATGGATAGATGGATAGATGGATAGATAGATGGATAGATGGTTGGATGGATGTATAAATGGATGGATGGATGGATAAATGGATGGATGGATGGATGGATGATGGATAGATGGATAGACGGATGGATGGATGTATAAATGGATGGATGGATGGATAAATGGATGGATGGATGGATAAATGGATGGATGGATGGATAGATGGATAGATGTTGGATGGATGTATAAATGGATGGATGGATGGATGGATGGATAAATGGATGGATGGATGAATGGATTGGTACTTTACTCTTCTGGTTTGTTGGCAATAAATAGATGCAGAAGTGTGTAGTTAGCCTGAGCAGCGATGGCTACCATGACTGAACACACACAGATAAAGCCACCTAGACAAATACAAACCCTACAAAAGACAAAAAAAGTTTTAAAGAAGTAACATAGAGCTGTGTGCTTTATCGACACTATTCTTTAAAATGGTCCTCAAAGATGGCGGCCCTCATTGTGAGTCACCCAGAGTTGTAAGGACAAACAGGACCCAGGGCGTCCAAATTACAGCCAACTCAGGATCAAACACTCCCTAAAATGAGGCAAAGTTTCATCTCCTAAAAGTGCCACTCGATTGCAATCTTAATTAAAAAGCCTCCCTCTCTCTTTGCCTGTCTGAGCCGGTGTCTCCTTGTGTATACATGGCTCCCTCTCTTCGTCTGCAGGAGCGATGGCTGCATTTGAGGACAAGCTGGAGTGATTGATGGCTGAGATACTGGGAAATGAATTGCTGATTTAAGCTCGAGGCAAGACAGGTTGGAGGGAAGTGAAGTGTGTGTTTGTGTGTGTCTGTGTGTGTGTGTGTGTGGGGGGGGGACAGCAGCTCAGACAGCACAAGGCAATGACACGACGACACAAGCCAGGCATTATCTGGGGCACCACAGATTCACACGTCTCACAATGAAGCATTCACACATTCCTGCACATATCGGGCTCCTTCTGACATGCGTTTGTTTTCGAAGACTGACAGGGAAGTAACGTGACGGATCACAATCTCATGAAATGCCACACACACGTCATCATGACCCTATGAAACAAGTCCACCTGCTCACATACCAAACTTCCACCAGGTTTGCGCAAGTTTTGCAGCAAAACCCAGACAGGATTCATCCTCGAATGAGAGCGACACGTGTGATGGGTTCTTCCTCTGCGCTGTCAGTAAGCATCACTCAGGAAACCCTCAGGCTTTGGTGCTCATAAAATCACAGATATGTGAGCGAGAAAGCTAAGCTTACTTTTGATCCAGGCCACAGTTGTGTGTATTTAACCAGCAATGAAGCGGCAAGGAGGTTATTGCCTATACCTGACAGAGCAGCCGGAGACTGTACTCCAGGAAATCAAGTTTTAATATGACTTGGAATTTCTGTTTGAGGAAGCATTAACTGGCTGACACATTTAACACCCTTCGAATGCATGCTTCTGCATTTTCATCTTCTCTATTTGGACTGTAAGAATCCTATTTGTGCAGAATTGACTGAGCGCTTTGGCTAAGGCTGCCTCACACAGATGAGAGGGAGAGCAAAGAAAGAGACGGATAATACAAAATCACAGCCAAGGAGCAAAAATGTGTGGGCATCACTGGCAGAAATTATTTACATCCCACTTTTCTGGCACCTTTTTATGTGCTAATAGACTGCAGGCATCTTTTGTTACAGAGGTGGTGGGAGGCAAAAAAAAAAAAATAAAATAAATAAATCTACTGAACAACTGCAAAAGTAAGCATCAGCACAACTGGCTAACAAACAGCCACGAGCCTCCAAAACAAACATGCAATATTCAACCTGTGCCTTTTTCCATTTCAGCCGGAGAGCTCATCGAGAGACGGAGAAATGAGCGAGAGTGATAGAATGGAGAGAAAATTAGAGGAGGAGTGAGAGATAACAAGGTGTTTATGGAAGACGCCTCTCTGCTATGTTCCCCCCAGCTCACATTAGGGTAAACAGAGCGCTGAGCTGAAAGGAGCGCACAGGGAAATGCTCCGCTGATAATGGCCGTGATGGGAGACGATGATAGCAATCACAGTAACCACAATAATCACGGCCAATTCTCCGGGGATTTTTTTAAAGCATCTCAGCGGTGTGTCTGTTGTGGCGTGTGTTTTCGTATGCGCGTGTCCATAGTTCGGTGCGTGTAATGAACCCTGAGAGAATCATTGTGGCAGTAATGGCCCACTGTCCACCTCCAGGGTGAAACAATACTGCAACCAGACGCTATCAGAACCTGACAAACTCGTCAACAATACTGGCAATAGGCTCAACTAGATCCCCCGCTAGTTACTGCAAAACTGGGGGGAAATACTGTTTGGATGAGTAGTGTTGAAAGGAGAGCAAAGAAAAAAGCTGTTGCAGGCCTTTTGAATGGTGCTACAAGAAGAAGCTATAATCTATTATTCCAAAATGTTTTGTGCAACCTGAGAGGTGTTTGAAAGGATGACGAGGGGGGGGTCCAACTTGTTACCGAAGCTTCTTGTCAATCAGGAAGTGAGTGGAGATGTTTTCTCTGTTTATCGTGGGTTTTAAAAAAGACTACATTTTGAAAGTACTGCTGTTTTGCAGGCAATTACACTTGAAATGTCTGTATCCACTGGGATAAGTACCTTATGATTCTGCTCCTAATGCCTGTACATGATTAACCAATGCAGGGGATAATGTTGCGACGCATGCATCATATCTGTATAGAATTCAGAGGAAAGGATTTGCTTCAATGGACAAACCTCCGTCAGATTTTGGCATCGAGACTGGACACAATGGTTCCAACAAGAGGTTTCCAGACAAACCTTTTTGGTTTTTGTTCAAAATGAGATTTTTATTTAAAATGTTACAGTTTGTATCCGACTGGATGTATTGCATATTGCATATAATTTTTTTTATTGGCAAGAACTTTTAAATATTCTAAAAATATTTGTGGTGTTGTCCATACATTAGAAAGTAATTTAGACCCAAATTAGTTGGAAAATCCACACTTTTCTATATTTTTTTTCATTTATCCCTTTATATGCAGACTTAAAGATGCATACGTTTGCCTCAAGCAGCAGCATTATGCAGCAGGAAGTTGCTCCTCTGGGGCTGAAATGCATCAATGAATATACAAATGAGATCTGTCGGAGCTCGCAGTCATATATGTGAACCTCTGTTGACTGTCCCACTAAGCAAAAAGGCCATTAAATAATAAAAAAAAACACATTTCTCCTCCAATGAAGCTAATGCCGTCCTCCCAAGTGATTTTACCGCCTTCCATCGATCTGAGTCACATTCACAATACCCTTCACTGTTGTTTTGTGGCAGTCTGTAGTGACGTCTAGATAAAAGAGCAATCGGACACATTTCTCTACTTTCCCCTGCTTAACGGCCTCGTCCATCTTCTCCTCTTCTCTAATGACCCACCAGCCATGAGCAATCAAACAATTACCTGTCAGGCAGGGGAGTACTAAAACACGCCGCCGGTTGCTTCCAGAGCGGTAATGTGGAGGACGCGTTTGATCCGATAAGACATCGGGCAGGCGTGTCTCTCGGCCCCCGCTGAGTGTCACCGACCCCGGCACAGAAAGCCCTCATCTGTCCCCGAGGAGATAAACACCGGCCCCATCCTTCTCTCTTTTCAGCCGTGATGAAAAGACGAGGAGTGAGACGAGACGCTCAACAGACACTAGCTATGAACGGAGGGTCAAAGTCGCAGAGTGCCGTTTTATCGCAGCAGTCAGGGCTCAGGTCGCTTAGATTGATCTCCTGTGGCCACAGGTAACTGATGAAAGGTAAGGAGAAGTTAAGCAGCTGGAGAACTGCTCTGGCTGCTACCTGCTCTACATGGAGTGATATTGAAGCATATTTTAAAGTGCTTAATTAGTGCAGGTACGGCCTCTCAGGGGGTTCGAGGCGGGCTGAGTCTTCGGATTCAGCGGAAATGGATCCCACTCCAAGTACAGATTTAAACGGCCTTTTCTAAAATTTCATGCAATATCCCATTTCAATAAAGAACAACCACAGCAAACTGTGTAAAGCTGTTCAACTGAATGCCTATACACAGTGCAGGAACACTATTCCCTCAATTAAAACAGCCATTCATTCTGATTCCCATCAAAAGCCATCGGCACTTAGTAACAGCTACGTAAAAGCTTTTCTCACAAACCAGCAGCCGACAATACGAGTTTTTTGTTTGTTTTTTTCAATCACACTTCTCACCGACAAGACCTTTAGAAAGGTGTAATCAAGATAATTGAGCAGAGTTGTAAACATGTCAGGTGTTGTCAAGTGCAGTCACGTGGAAACACAAGGACATATTACCCTGTTTGTGATGGATGGAAAACATGAAGTAAATATGGCTTAATATGGACCCGTTTGCAAAGTCACTTTCATGATGTCAAAGTGCAACGTTATCAACAATGTCACGTCAGAGAAACCACATATAAAGTGGCAATTTCTCTGATGAGTAATTAGATGATTGGAGATTGCTCTAACGTCAATGTGGCATGATGAGAAAAAGTAATAACATCTCATGTTCAGCCAGGACGAGGGAAGACCAGCGTTGGGCTTCATTAGGGAACATAACTGCTCTGTTCTCAAGAACCAGACCGGTTAGGAAAGCAGAATATGGGATCGCAGACACAATACTACAAAAACAAAAAAGCGACACATATGGTATAGTCATGGTGTCTTCACGTGGGACATGCGTCCTACATTTTGGACTGTCGAATATTAATAAAATTAGAGAACTACACCGGACTCCTTTTGCTCCCATCATAAATCACTACGGCCACTAGGGGGCACCGTCTAAACTCAAACATGGGTCGTAATAAGCCGCTCGCACACGCGACCCGTACGGCTGGTTTTGTTGTGCGAGGACAACTTCTCACAGTGAACCCCTCCTCTCCCTGGACCCATGAACCCTTTTAGTTTTGTTCTGTAAACCATCTTCCGCAACATTTTCAGATGACTTATTTCTTGCTTTCCATTACAAATAGCATCTGTCTTGCACACACACACACACACACACACACATGGCCAAAACCGCCGCTCAAGCACTCACTGGTCTTGGTTTGAAAATGCTCACATCTAACTCTGTCAACTCTGGATGCAGTAAGTCAGTGGAGCCAGTAGCAGTAATGGCTACATATTAAAGAGTTGTCTTTTAAAGTGGCGGACTCCATTACGGATTCTGTGTAATGACGCTTGTCACTATGATCTACTCTGTAAAGATTGCTTCAGTCCACATGTTGAGTTGTAGCCTGGTGCTACAGCCTGGATGACTGCTGTTGTCTCTATTCCCCTGTACTCCTGAACAGGATTATGGGTAATGTAGTTTGCAATCTGAACAAACGCTCCAATGCTTGACAGTGTGAACTAGGGCTTTAAATTCAGATAGCATTGTCAGGCTTTGGCGAAGTTCTCACTGACTGAGCGCTTTTATAAAGTGGGACAGCAAATAGGCCGGGAAACAGACAGCACAGAGGGGAAAATGCCACATCCCATAAGAAACAGCAGGATGTTGGCCAAACGTGGTGCAGTAATGCACAGACGCACACACACACACACACACAAACCCGCGCTCACACAAACATTTCATGAAAGCTCAGCAAAATAACACGACGTGCAGCTGTCTCATTCTAAGCAGCGCCGGCACCCATTGTGGAGCGTATCCCCGGAGATCACAATGCACTGACAAAAAAAAAAAAAAAAGTCTTTATACACCTTCCTGTGAATTTCCAATATGGCTTCTAATGCGGCTCTACTGTATGTTCCCTGGAGTTGAAGGCAGCGGGGGAAAAAAGGAAGAGGAAAGTGGGAAAGTGATGGTTCCTTTCATCAACTGATGCTGATCCCTCCATTTGTTTCCTCTTTTCAAAGCAGTGAAACAATAAAACCTATTCATCATGGGGAGGAGGAAGACGCAGCAATCCCATCATAATTATGGACGGTCCACATGGGAATAGTCTCGCACTAAGCGCTCAGTCTTCACTCTCTAGGCCCTAATTGCTGTAGACCACATATCACATTTCCTTAATTCTCAAGCCAGGCATTTTCAAATTCTCCATTAATTCCATTACAAAAGGGGAGCTGATGTTTTTGTCGGTTCAATTGAGGAAAGGGAGGAGAACCGCACGGTTTCGCATTAACGCTCACAGTCGGCCAATTAGCCTACTGGTCGTTTGCACAGAAGAGGCTCGCCCATTTGCTTCAGCACATTTCTGCAGTTTTGTCCCTCCCGAGAGATGACAGAGAGCAAGGACAGGACCCTGTTTAACTGTATTTGATGAGTCCACTCCCTTAGCAGAGAAATCCGCTATGGTGCAAGGACAATGAGGCAATTCAGCGCGCCTCAGATTACATTTCTCTGGTAGGGATACAGAAAATGATGGACAAGTTTCAGGTTTTCTTGGTAATATCATCAGAGAAACTGTAATTTCTTTGTGCATTTCCTGTGCCGGACCTCGTGTGTCACATGCCGTGGTCGGACTGTCCAGAGAAAGAAATTCTCCATTTTAAATGTTCTCTCTTAGGAGCATGAATTCGCCTTTGACTCAGCTCAACGTAGACGTTTCCCTGCGCTGATGATTCATCTTTAATGAAAGATTGTTTCTAATGTTCCAAGTTGTCAGACAGGGCAGGAACACGGAGCAGCAGGCGACGCGCTGTAATGTTATGCTGCTGGAGTGGAAATGACGCCATTGGCTGTGTGTGGAGAGAGACAGGAAGGACGGTAATTGTATTAGCTCCGTCGCTGTCGCCAAACCCCAAACGTGTATTTCTGCATTGTTCCCAGGGGTTTATGTTGCACGGCCACTGTTGTACGTTATTAAAAATGACAAGAGCCTTGTTGGTTCAATTTATGACATACCAATGTTGAGGCGTTCGCAAACAACAATCAGACACACACGAGCGCGGCGTCTGCACACCAAACGCACAAACACCACCGGAAGAAAAGACGCAGAGGATCCAATTAATCTTTCTGATGTTAATCAAGAGCCATAAAAACTTTAACCAACATCTGTACAGCATTCGTAAACAGCGGCACGGCAAATTCCTTTTCCTGTCACTGATGACAGGAGACAGATGACATCATTAAAGTCCCGCCAACTCACAGTAACCTACTTCCATTTGACTTTGAAGGCTGCATTAGGCACAAAAGGGGCAAGAGAGCTGGGAAAGAGCTACTATAAAATACTG
>CALSBV010011586.1:0-18549 GCA_943590825.1 Bovichtus diacanthus
ATATATATATATATATATATATATATATATATATATATATATATATAATGGGCTACAGTTGTCACATGAAAGAAGCTGATGTGTTCCTCCTTGTACTGTATTGCACAGACTTCCACCGCTCTCCCTTACCTAGCATACCTTTACATTATTCCATATTTTACTTCTCCTCCCTTGCGGTCTTTAGAGTATACCCTCCGGCGCTGCCACTCAAGCTTTAAATAGCCTTTGCTCTTATGCTCCCTGCCCTGCACAGTGCTAAGACAGTACATGCTGTACAGCCCCACAGTGTATTTGTAGAGCAAAGAAGAATCAGTGTTTGAATGTATATTTGAGTGTGATCTTCGCTCTGTGGCTCCCTGGTTGATCAGCTGCCTTCATCTCTCTTCTACAGTTACATGGCAAAGTAACAAAGGGCCCTCTAGCTATCACCAGCAAATGTAAAGTGTATTATCAATTAAATGCCAAGCCTGGTATCCTCGGAGTTACATTTATATTCCGCAGGTCCTAGTTTACACCCAAGGAAGACATTAGTGTGACCTTTGTATAAAGATACAGCACGTTAAAGTGTGGAGGTTGTGAGCATCGGCTGCACCGGAGTCTGTGTGCACCTGCAATTACAGGGTTTTTTATATATAGTGCTATAATAAAAACAAAGGTTTTACAGTAATCACAATATGTCCCCTGATCTTAAACAAGTGTTTTAGTTGCCGTATCTTGGACCTAAATGAAATCAATATTTGGCCGTTTGCATGCAGCTCAACAAGCTGTAAACAAAACACTGACATGTTGTCTTTCACTTTCATAAAGTATATATATATATATATATATATATATGGCAAATATTATCCTGAGGGTACAAATGTGTCTTTTTATCTGGCGACAGAGTTAAGGATTTTTAAAAAAAACCTACAACATTGATGTCCTATTATAAAAAACACATCAAAACGCATATTCACTGACATATTTGTATGTTTTTCAGATTCTGTTGTATGAAATAACATACATTTGCAGTTCATCGTGCTAAAGTACCTCGTTTAGTCATCTTGGAACAAAATTATAGTCACATTTCAAACGCTGTATGTTTCTATGGACATAATGACACAAAGCTGGCTTCTTAACTTGTGTGCAACACAATAAGCCTAATTGTAAAAGGCATACATTGTCATTTGGGGAAAGTTCTCTCAGTCAAAACTACAAACAAAGACAATCCTTTTTTAAAATTACATTTTTTATTCATCCACTCTGGAGGGCATTTTGAAACGTGTGTTTTAACGATAGAAAAATGCTATCTTAGTTTGAATGGAAGCCCAGAAAGGAGAGGAAATGATTACATTTTCCCTGCATTAGATTGGACATGGCCTCACTTTCTGGCTCTAAAGCTTCATTTGAAAACAGAGTAGGTGGGGTGCATGTGAAAAAAAACAAAAAAACAAAAAATGCTGCAAAACTGCTAATGTACGAGGTCTCACAAGTGTGTGTTGTACAGCGTTCATTTATCACATCTGTTTTCCTTTCTCTCACACAGACACACACACACACACACACACACACACAGACGCAGACACACACACACACGCACTCACTATCTGTCATCAGTGGCCAGTCAAGGTCAGAGGTTTGTATTTTTAGTCGGCGAATAACAAAACAGCTCGTCCTGCCCGACATTGAAAGACACTTTGAGCGCGAGCGTCCGTCCCCCAGGCCTTGCATCATTTAAACCGAGAGCACGGCTGCCGCTCCCCAGACGCCCTCGCGATCCTCATCACGTCACCGCTGCCACGGCCACAGTAGCCACAGTAATATAAGCATCACAGCAGTGACCGAGCAGAGCAAGCTATTTAGAAAGCAAGCGGCAACTCCACTGGGGGGTGAATGAAGAAAATACTCCCACTGCTTCACACGTGGTGGTTAAAGCCAAGCGGCAACCTGAGGGTCTGATAAGTGAAGCCCATGCGGGAGAGCCTTACACTTGCATTTTCTCTAATATCCAGCGGTCCGGTTGCATAGAAGTCAATGAAAAAAATAACCCTATTTGTCACTCTCACAAGGTATGCTTCAACGCAGCATTATGTTCGTTCTGTGAATTATTGTCCCACGATAAAGCAGGGTATGATTTAGGGCGGGGCTACCTGCTGATTGACAACTGATTGATAACGTTTGCCTTCAGATCGGACAGCAAACCCCAAAAAAACAAGTTAATTTTGAGCGTACCGAGAGCTTGAGTGCTGTTTACCATCGCAGAGTAACCGCCCCGACATGTAGTACAAGCTTTACAAGTAGCCTTACTGTTATATGCATCAAAGTGCTCGCGTGGCTTAAAGCCCGAGTTGAGCTTTTCCACCATTTATTCTTTTCAGCAAAGCAAATGTTTGTTTATTTTTCCCTGTGCTTGCTCACGCCTCAAATTGGTATATAACAAACAGCACTCGTCAGGGGGGGGAATAATAATGAAAAAAAACACCATGTTTATTCCCAGTAAAAAACCATGGCAGTAATGGAGGTGATGGAATTGTATGTCGAAGTAAACATGGGATTTCTCCCATTGAGGATTTTGCCCATATTGCACTTGTCGAGGGATTATTTTGTCTCTTAGCTCCACCGATGAGCCAGGAGCTGAGAAAATCCCTCGTATTCCGCACAATCTGCTGCACTTCATCCTTACTCCAACTGCAAATAATACCTCCATCAACAGCTGAATCAGACAACATAGACAAACAGCTCATAGCCAGTCGTCTGGGCCTCAAGCCAGACACTCAAAACGCTTCTCCTTACCCTTCCGCCAAGTGAAAAGACGTGACAAATTAAACACAATACTTCCAAAACCTATCCAGTTGCCTCCATCAAAGCACCGTCAAGAGGAGCACAGAGGGTTGGATAATTTACAATTTACAAGTTTTACATTGGACGAGCTGTAAAACTAATTGTTATATTCATTAGCTATATTTTGCTTATGGCACCAACGCAGCTATATTAGTTTGCATTTTTCCGTTTGTTTCACTGAGCACAGAAGTGGCAATCCCACACTGCAGGTCCTCAGCACGTAGAGCTCTAATATTAGAATCAATTAGAAAACAATCTACATTTCTCCATGTGCATAACAGCTTAACTGTTTGTCCCTACAAAGCAAAAAGTCCTGGTTTCAGTAAGCCCTTTTTTTTTTTCCTGGTAGGAGAATGAGGGGGGCTCATAACCACTTAAGCCTCATCCCAGATGTTAAGATAGAGAGGGAGACAAGAGTCAGCTGCTGAAAGATTAATAAATGCTGCTGAAAAGCAGGATAGAAAAGGCTTTTAGAGGTACTCACCCCGATGGGGGTGGAAAGGCATTGATTTTTTTTTTTGTTGAAGCCATCGCTGTCGTTTGGCAAGATGGGGGCTTCGTAAGCAAGCTTTTAATGATAGCAGCCCCGGCCTCTCAATGACCTGTGAAGTGTGCCTGTTAAGGAGGCGCGAGGTGTTTAGCAGCCGGGATCAAAAGCGTTTCCCTCTCCTCCTTTGATATCAGCTCGTTTTTCTGGTCGTTGGCCAGATTTCAGGCTGACAGATCGATGGCGGAAAAAGTGACACCTAAGTGACGGATCGATGATATGGGTGCGTCTCCAGGCGGCCAGCAGGAAAAAAGATTGTACTCCTGTCTGTGTGTCAACCTATGACATTACCGCACCAACACACGCCCTCCATTACGCAGATCAATAGAGATTTCACTCTTGTCTATTTTAACAGATGCTAGAAGAGGGAGTGATCCAGTGCTCGCTCACGATATAAAGAAAGACGTATGAAGGAGCTACAGTGCGTCTCATAGGGATTTATAGTATGATACACATACAGCGGGATGAGGAGGCATAAAACAGAGAAAAAAAAGCAGATGTAATCCAACCAGGAGGGAGATGGTCCTGGACAGACACCGATGGAGATTTACAGCACCCAGAGAGTGATATATAAAGTGTAAACAAGCGACAGATTGCTTGCCATCCACCCACACACACACACACACACACACACACACACACACACACACAGACGCACGCACGCACACACGGCTGCATTCCATTCCCGTGGAGCCGGCCCGTTGCCCCTGGCAGCCGGTGCTGGTAATGGCACTGCACTGGCTCAAAAGTAGTGCAAGCGCGGTGGTCGCCAAGCGATAAACCATGCACGCTGTTGAGCTGAATGTGGCAGAACTGGGCAGCGAGGATAAGAAATTAGTGGTATGCAGCTGTGACACCAATATCAAAGAACAACAACAGCGCAAACTGGGAAGGACGTGTTTTAGTTGCAGTGACAAAATAAAGCTTTATCGCTACGTCTCAATCTGTAGTAACGTAACGGATCAAGTATAAATTTATGTACTTTATCGGTAGTTACACACCTTCAGTGGGTTTTTTGCAACATCTCTATGAAGCTATATACAATTTAATTAAAGAATGGATATCTCAAAATTCACTATAACTCAAAGTAGCTGTAATCAATAATATAAAATTAGGCCTATAATAATGAATCAAATGACAGTGCGAGAATTATCAGCTGAATCTGCATCTCCCCTCGGCTTTACTGAGCTTCATAATGAGTTTCAGCTCCTTGTTTAGCCAGACACATGATTGTACAGGTTTTCGCATTGTTTTTGCCTGCAGCACGCAGCTGTTTTTAGTTAAAAAGCTGCAAAAAAAAAAACCCCACTGAACACCACCTGCTCACACAGACAAAGTCAGAAACTGGCTGGTGAACATAGCGGAGCATTTAGCAGCTAAGTAGCCATATATTTCCCTCAGGAGTCGTCAGAGATCTTAAACAGAGTGAATATTGGACTGACATTCACAAGGTGGCCAGAAACACAGCTCCAAATAAATGACAATGTTGCTCTGAGCTTCTGGATGAGTGTGTGAATAAGCAAATGTTTGCTATCAAGTTCACTATATCAACCAACAAATATATTGCGTCAGCGTTGTGTTCACAACTTGTTTCCAAAAACAATTTGTATCATTGCAGTTTTAACTTCTTTTCATTAGCCCGATACTGTATTCTGTCCATTACTCAAATGTGAGTGGCTCCACGCCCAACACTTTGAACACATTAAATGTAAAGTTTTAAAGACATTCAGTATTGGCATGAAATATCTGCCGTCAGCAATCTCAGATATAAAAAAAAAAAAAAAAAAAAAAAAAAAAAAAGAACCATTACCATTGGCCTTGAAATATCTGCATTGGTTGAACCTACAGGGCAAGCAAGTACACACACACACACACACCCACACACACACACACACACACACACACCTCCATCCGTCCGTTCACCCATGTAACTTTATGGACACCATCCTGTCCATAAACCCAGGAGATGGAATTGCAGTGTTTTACTGACGGGGAAAGTCTCGGAGAGAATTGCCCAGTAAAACACTGCAACCTAATCTCTCGCCACCAGCTCAAATCCTCTGCTATTAAATGCTCCC
This sequence comes from Bovichtus diacanthus, assembly GCA_943590825.1. Lineage (NCBI taxonomy): Eukaryota > Metazoa > Chordata > Actinopteri > Perciformes > Bovichtidae > Bovichtus > Bovichtus diacanthus. The sequence goes on from CALSBV010011586.1 coordinate 5,446, forward strand.
CCCCCCGTTCCCCGGTGGCATTTTATTAACTGTATTTGTTCAATGCAACCTTAAGATCTCTGCCACGTTGGCTATGACATTGGGAGAGGAGTGGAAATCATGACCCATGTTGTAAAAGTAACTTAAATCTTCCAAATAAAGAGTTTCCACTCGGTGGTGAAGAATAAAGCACTGTGCCAGCAGCGGGCGGGTTGGAGACGAAGCAGCTGAATGGGAGAGGACGGAGGTATAAAGAGACACAGGGAGACAAAGAGAAAGATCAGAGGAGAGGAAATGAAACGCTCACATGCACACACGTTAAACTGTTAGCGTTTGCATATCTCGGTGTCAGACATTATGAGTATGATTATTCCTTCATTTCCTTTTGCTGTACCACACTGTACGAGCTAAATGCTTTCATCTGCTTTCCACAGTGTCACAGAGGTTTTTAATCCTCCTCCCATTGCCACCTCTGTATTTCATCACGCAGCTTCAGATACTCTGGAGAATACGTGACAGACAAAAAAACAAGTTGGAATATAAGTAGACCTCACAAAGCCGGTGTTGTTAGGGAAGGCTCAGCTGCAGCAGCCAGGAGTGGCATGGCACACTTGAAAACAAAAAGGTGATCCAACTGCCTCCCATAGGGAACGGAATCCTTGCCTTCAGTAGAGTACAAAACAGAGGAAAACAACAACGCCCTAACTCGGAATTATATCAGCGTTGTATGCGATGAGACATTGTTTTTTTTACATTTCGCGTTTGTTATTCGGCTTCAACACAAATTCTTACAGATGGAGGTTCCCATGCACGGATCCCGGGGCCTCTTTATCGACCGTTTTGTGCTCAAACCATGCGTACGTCCATATCTATGCATGGAGTTTGTAGCGTTCCTCTTGTGCCCACATTTAGAAGCAGTCCTGACCGAGTGAGGCTTGAGTTGAAGGGGGCGATTTATCGCGAATGATTTCAGCCGATCTTCTGGAAGAGGAGGAACGGGTTGTTTTGTCCTTTTAAACGTTACTCTTCCAAGACATTAATCCATCAATCTGCATTAACAATGAACCGTTTTACTAAGTTTTAAATGAGGTAATTAAGCCACATTTCTTTCTGTTTTACTGAAAAAAAGTGTAACCATCAAGCAGAGCACGATAAAAAAAAAAGTGTTATAATCTATGAATTTTTCATAGATTAGACTACAGATTTCCAATGAACTCAAGCACTACTGGAGGAAACGTCTGTTTTGTGTACCTGTATACTACCAATTTATTTAATATCATGTGCCAAATGCTGTATCTTCATTTATAAAAAAAATAATAATAGAAATGTAAATAAAAAAATAAAAAAATACAAATTATAATAAATAAATAAATAAAAATAATAATAAATAAATACAAATTATAATAAATAAATAAATAATAAATAAAAAAAAATAATAATCATTTTAAAAGAAATTTAAAACATTTTTAGCTGAATTTCATTTCGCGAGTTTTCTACTCAAAGTGAATAGTTTGCTACCCTACCAATATAAAGTATAACGTCAATCATTTCAAACAAACCTGTTTTCTTTCATGGTAGGAAGCTTTCCCACATGCCTGATCCAGAATCTTGAACTCAATGTCTGATATTTGTCATCTCGTCTTTTTCCTGTTTTTACATTTGTCCACAAAAAGTAAAAGTACATTAAGGCTACTAGGATTTTCAAAAGGGATGCGGTTGATCATACATGTCATTCTGGGAGGGGCCCTGTATGTAAATCAGCCCGTGCTTCCACAAGCAGATGGATGCAGAACAAGTGATATGTGGTATTGTTCATTCTGCAAAAGGTCTAAGTACCAAATACCAACTTTCTTGTTGGTATTTTAAACATTTAAAACTTGTTCCACGCATGATTTGATAAAGAGGCAGATAGTGTGCTGACAGCCACAGATGGTAAATGTCAAGAGAAGAAGAAGAAGCAGAAGGAAACATTTATTCTGTTTATTCAAAACAAGCCGGGAAAAAATATATAATTCAAAACACTTATTTATATGAAAATGCAACAGATAGCATCTTTAAATGTGATTCAACAAAATCTCCATCCAATTTGCTGAACCCCTCTCCAAGCCGCCTTTTCTCCTGGCCTCAGTATGTTCTTCGTATTTCAATTTCAACCTGTCAGTCAAGCGCTCACCTATTGTCTGCTGTTGCCCCCCCTGCCCTCTAGCAACAGTCCGTTGCAGATTTCCATCTCTTTTCTTTCAGCATCTGCATATAAACCCGAGACCCTCCCGAGGTGCTGGAAATGGAGAGAAAGCGGCAAAGGCGTGATTACGATGTCAATTCATAAACACCGCACCCCGAGAGACCGCACGGATGAAAGCGCCAATGCCACAGGAAAATTACCCACCCGGCCGGGACAAGTCATTTGCTTCACAGTGGAGCAAAACAACAAACGCTGAGACGCCGGCATACACACAAAGTGAAAGGTACAAACTGGAGGTAGGTTAATAAAAAAGAAGTGAAGAGTGAAAATTGATGGGGGCAACTTAGAGGTGGAGAAGTGCATCAAGACTTGAGATGCGTCTATATACTGTGTGTGTGTGTGCCTGCCTCTCTACAGGTGTTCAGCCCTCTTAAATGGAGGCAGCAGGGGAGAACTGTCACTGTTCAAACTCACCAGGACTGAGAAAGCCTCAACAGGACAGAGAATAGCATGTGTAGGTGTCTCACACACTCACACACACGTGTTGACACAAACAGCCATTTCTTATGTTCTTGAGCATCAGGTGGCCAACACTCGAGTGCCCAAAAATACCACCTGGGAAATGCCACACAGCTAGATATAATCTATTTATTTGAAGACCCAGAGCATAGCATAAAAGAGAGGACTCTTTGATATTTAAATGGTGGATGTGTGCGTGGTTGAGAGAGAGCGAGAGAGAGAGAGAGAGAGAGCGAGAGAGAGAGCGAGAGAGAGAGCGAGAGAGAGAGCGAGGAGAGGCAGCAGCTGTGTGTATTCCAGCAGAATAAAAGTATGATTTTGAGATGGCGTGAAGGAATATAAGGTAGATATGAGGCAGAGATAGATTGTTTCATATCTCCTCAATATATCCGAGCATGACTCATGAGAAACTGAGAAAAAAATGGTGACGGAGAAAAACTTGCAATCAGTTGCAGTTTGAAGACACATTTTGTTGGGACACATTCAGCAGGCGGGTAGGAAACGTTTTAAAATCGCCTGCAAAGTAGATGATGAACTAATACATTTCCTTCAGACATTACAGACCATTGCAGGAGTAGGAAGTATAATAATAATAATAATAATAATAATGAAGATAATAAAAATGATAATAATGAAGCCTCACTTGCGTGACAAGCTGATGTCACTTTAACAGGGTAGCTATGTTTATACATGGCACAAGGCCCAGTTTAATACAAAACACAATTTTATACAATATATTGTGTATCCTTGTTCTGAAAAACGTTGAAGACCCCTGACCTAAAGTTTCAAAAGATTCTTCAACTTTCAAGAAAATGTTTGATTTTCAAAAAAATTACCATAATTTTGAAAAAAATCCTTCAATTTTGAAAAAAATGCCTAAATTATCAAAAAAAAACTTCCATTTTCAAAAAAATTCTCAATTTTCAAAAAAAAACTCAATTTTCAAAAAGACCTCAACTTTCAAAAAACCTTTGATTTTCGAAAAGATGAACCTTCATTTTCAAAAAAATCCTTCAATTTTGAAAAAAATGCCTAAATTATCAAAAAAATTCTTTTCTTTTTTTTTAGAATAAACTCAACTTTCATAAAAAACTTTCGATTATCAAAAAATGGCTTACATTTTCAAAAAACATTCCATTTAAAAAATATTACCCTCACTTTAAAAATCTTTCGATTTTGAAAAAACCTTTGATTATTGAAAAATTACCTCAACTTTCCAAAAACTTTCGAAAAAATGACTAATTTTCAAAAATCCCTTCGATTTTTAAATAATTCTTCAACCTTCAAGCAAATATTTGATTTTCAAAAAATTACGATAATTTTCATAAAAACCTTCGATTATTGAAAAATGACAAAAAAAACATAATTTAAAAAATATCTTTCGATTTTGAAAAAATTATCTTAATTTTTAAAAAAACTCCATTTTGAGAAAAGACCAACTTTCAAAAAAACCTTTGATTTTCAAAAATATTACATTAATTTTAAATATATTTTTCGATTTTGAAAAAAATTACCTTAAATTTCAATAAATTCTTCAACTTTCAAGAAAATGTTTGATTTCATTTTTCCATCCACCGTGCTGAAACCAAAATGCTTTCCAACGTTATTTCTCAGATGGTTGCGTGTCACAATGTACAGGTCGGTGCAGCTGCGGCTGGTTTCCCACATTTTGCGGCACCAAAGAGACAGACACCATCCTTGTTTACGGAGGACAGCAGGGAAGGGCTCAGACAGACTCTGCATTTAGGAGCACGAAGGCATCACATCTCCAAGCGCTCCATGGAGCTTCACAGCCCAACACTACAGAACTGTGAGAATCGACAAACGGTTCATTTGCTCAGCTGTATTAATATGAACCAGGGATGTGTCGGAAAATAATGAATTTCTCTGACGAACAAAGCTGCACATTTAACCTAAACCATTCCTTCAAGTCGTGGTTGTGCCTCAGCTCGAACCATAGCGGTGGAAGATCATTGACGGGTTTGATTCAACAATGTCCTCAAATCAGAAAACATTCATTCCAAAAAGGCATTTTGACCTTTGATTTGGAGGAGGACTTGTTGCTTTTAAGCAATTCCTTAAAAAAAAATCCCAACTGGCCACATTCCTACCTGCTGAGGAAGCATTGAACGCAGCAGAACAGAGACGCAACAGATCTTGTTGTGAGATTATTCTGTCAAGCCTGCGGAACCGTCCAGGAAGCAGAGCGGTAAAGACAGATGCTATACGCTGTTATTGCATCGTCGTCCAAGGGAACCTTTGTAATTCCCCCTCGATGTGAACTAGTCCTCTCAAATATCCACCATCTAATAAAAGGCAAAAACAGCCCAAAGATATTTAAATAATCTGCCAATAAACCACTTTTGAGCTCTGCTATTCCATTGTGTATATATAACATGCATGCTAATAATTATAATTATATATATATATATATATGTGGCAACCCATTACAGCGTCAGGCTGATGGACTTCTTTGTTTGTATTGTAATGTTAAAATGCTGCAGGTAATAGAAATGTCAATTTCAGAGTTGATTTGGAATAAAGAAGTGAACTTTTCTGCGGCTCAAGGCGCGGCGGTGCGGTTTGTATGAAGCAGGAAGCGGCCTCTCCGCCGAGGGTGTGCCCTGGCTACGAGCTGGGTGTGAGGCTCCTCCACTCTCAGACAGATGTTCGGGCTGGGCTCGGCCATCCACTCTCACCATAATTAGAACTCCAGGGGCCAAGGCCCACACACACACACACACACACACACACACAACACCATACCTGCCACATGAGCAAAAAAAAACACAACCCAGACAACATGAGAACCAAAAAGTGAGAGCCAGGGGTGAATTCATAATTTAATAATGATGTGCTGGATAGAAAAACGAGTGACCTTCACACAGACACACACACACACACACACATCCGTACAACATACAGTGTCTCTAAGTGACAAGATATTCAAATAGAGGGCAGGGAGAGCGAAGGAGTGATTGGGGGCGGACAGAAAGAGCTTGAGAGTGTGTGTGTGTGTGTGTCTGTGTGTGTGTGTGTGTGTGTGTGTGTCTCCTGCCAACCATTTTTAGGTGTTTAATGAATGAACATTGCACCTTAATTATTCACCACCCTATTATTAGCTCCTGGCCTGTGACGTCCGAACATGTAGGGATGTGCACGCATGTGAGGAAGGAGATTAAATCATGATTTAAATCAGTCTTTTTTTTTTTTTTTTGCATACTTGCACAACTTTTCTTAGTTTACATAAATTCATGTATGTATGCATGCGTGTCAGAGAAATGCATGTTAAGGTGTATATGTAGTGTGTTTATTGCACGAGTCTCACAGCATCTTCAGGTTACGTTAAGCTTTAATAAACGCACAGCCAGCCTAATAAAGTCATCAAAAGCTACTCCGAGGGCAGAGCTAAAGAAGAAGTCGAATTAAGAATATTAGCTTTTAAATGTCCTTAAGCCAATGTCTTTCCATAAGAAGAATCTCCACAGGGTCCTGGGAGAGAGAGAGGAGAGACGGATCCTGAGGGAAAGACAGAACAGTGTGATAAGGCCTGGCTAAGCCTCGCCGTCGGTAATTACCTCCACACTAATGCTACACCAGGAAATCCCAGCGGGAGCACGGAAAAAGATGAGGACAAAAGATTTGAAAAAAAACCCGAAACAAAACATAAAAAAAAAAAAAAAGAGGACGCGATTAAATTCGTGATATTATTGGCTCCAAGATTAGACAAAAGGCAAGACATTCGACAAAGAAAAGACACGGAAAACGGTGAGATGGAGGGAGATAGAGCAGAGGATGAACAAGGGGGAGTGAGAGGATGCAAAGCGGTGGGAGGAGCAGGTACATGGTGACCCAGATCCTCCTCCTGGTAACACAGAGGGGAGCTGCTATAGCCAGGCTGCTGTCTGCTGCAGGACCAGAGCAAAGGATGAAGAGATACACGACACAATGTGAGCTGAAGCAGCGGCTGCCCTGTGACAGCTGGTCTAAATCAAACATGTGGGGACATGCAGGTTTGAAAACAATCAAATTGTGACAAATTGTTTTTTTCTCCCTCTTTCTCTCTCCCTCTCCCTCCCTCTCTCTCTCTCTCTCTGTGTCTCTCTCTCGCTCCCTTTCTTCATGTTGAGGGAGATGGGAGCACCTTGGTGATTTCTCCCAAAACACACAGGGACAAATGAGGCCCTGAGCATCCCGTTAAAAAATGAAACAAGCCAGCCGAGGGTTCACATCCCTTAGGATTTGACCTAGACACAGGTACACACACACACAGACGTATAGCACACACACACACACACACACACACACACACGTTTGGGAATGCAATTACTGAGCCTGTGCAACAGCAACAGGGAACTGAGGTGCACCTTTACAGAGGGGAAAGGAGAAGGTCACAGAGAGAGAGAGAGAGAGTGTGTGTGTGTGTGTGTGTGTGTGTGTGTGTGTGTGTGTGCGTGTGTGTCAGTGGCCCAGTTACAGCGGAAGGATAAAATTGCTGCATCCGTGACAGGCCTTCAACACAAAGCTGGTCCCACCTGTTCATTTCAAATACTCCACCTGTGCGTGTGTGTGCGCGTGTGTGTGTGTGTGTGTGTGTGTGTGTGTGTGTGTGTGTGTGTGTGCGTGGGTAAACAGTAGCTACAGATATTTTCGAATGAGCCGCCACTATATTACATGGATATATTTCAAGTTCAGAGCCATCACCATTCATAAGTCAAAACACACACTTCCCCGCAAACTCCTCACAAAGCCGCAGGATATGTGGATCATTGTCCACAGATTTCTATAGCAGGGTGGAAATATGACGGAGCAGCCGGTGTGTGAGGATCGTTGGCCACAACTCAATACACTTCAGACTGTTGGAGCATTTATTTTTAGATGCTTTATGGTTCTTGGCTCTGTGGCCCTGATGCTGGAGAGAATCATGGACACACACACACACACACACACACACAGACACACACACTCTCATCAGAATCTTTATATTCTCAATTAGGGATTGGTAATTATAATTGGTTATAAAATGAGATTTATTTTTGCAATGAACAGTTGAAATGATGAAGGCACTTGCAAATGACAAGGTGTTATAAAATGTAAACCATACTTTGGTGTTTCCGTTTGACCTCTTTACTTCAGATTTCATTAAACTTATCTTTTCTTCTTTTCACAAAATAAACCAAAAACACTGACAACGTCCTGAAAACCTGGAGGTCGTGTCTAGATAGTAACCTCCACCTGCTGAACTCTTGCGAGATGGTTAAGGTTAGGACGGGTCGCCGAGCAGCGAGTCTCGTAAGTGTTTTCAGTGTAGTAGGAATTTTGTAAAAGAAAAAAAATATAGATATAAATAAAAAAAAAAGTTATGTTCAGATTCAGTGTTTTTCCACCCAAACACATTGAGTATCTTTGAGGTGTTTCGTTTCGGAAACATTCGCAAATAAATGATTTTCTTAGTATTTAATATATTTTTTACTTCCAACGTGCTCGCATGTTTGTTTTGTCCTTGCCTAAAATCAGGGACAGGTACACTTTTTCTCTAAAACATTAAATGTTCGTGACTAAATAAGCAACAATTCAATTTAATGTATATAAAAAAAAAAAAAAAAGTTTTGTTTAAAACTGAACTCCGATAACATTGTCGTTTAATTCCACACATTCTTCTCCTTGTCAAAACCTGGTGCCTACATTACCCACAATGCACTCATGTAGTACCGCCTCATGTAGTGTCACTAGCCTCAATCAGAGATGAAGAGCAGGCTATAGACATTTGGATAACACTGCCAAATATATATATATATATATATATATATCTTTTTTTTTAAACTTGTAGTCTCCAGCCCCAACTAAGGCCGACTCAAGTGACATCACGTAAGTCAATTTACCAGATTTGCTTGCTCCCTCTGCAGCCACAAAAGTGAGAGGAGCACAGACAAAAACACAACGAAATCTCACGTGAAATAAGCAAAACTGTACTAACTTCGGCATAAAAGTGCAGGAGCCCATCATTCACAGTCAGGAGCCGAGGGCCTTTAAATTAGTGAGAACATCCCATCAAACAGTCTGACATTACGGCTCACTGTGTAGGAACTAACGGTTCAAACAGTAGTGCTCATTAAAATGCTGCACATTTCCCCGGCCATTCTCACCCGTCCATCTGTCACTCATCAATCACTGCTCAGCCTTATCACAGCGGTGACAGGCTGTCAGGTCCCCAGTGTGTTCTCACATATCTCCGCCCCTCCAATATCCTCGCACGCCGGTGTATATTAATGCCCACTCACGGCGAGGTAATAGAAAGGCGAAACCGTCCACTTGTTCTGCTTTCAGCACAACCCCATCGCTCCATCGCTGCGGGTGCTCGTTCCAGGACCGAGCCTGGCGTCTGCGTCGCGCGTACTCTCGGCCATCAAAACCGCAGCAGTGATGCAAGCTTTCACGGCAAATCTAGGACGCATCAACACGTCTCAGATATACAGAGGCTTGAGCACACAGTGCATTAAGCACGGTAAACGTTTGGCACCCAGCTCTCATATTTCAGCAAACATGAAAAGAAAGCAGTGGCGGTTTGATAATGAGAGATAATGTAGGTAAACAGACATAAGCCGGGCAGCCCTCGTCTCCAATCACTACCCATCATAACGTCTGCTGGCAGGCTGGACTAACGCCGGGGGCACCGACACTAGCACTGTAGCTCACAACAAGCAGCACTGAATAGCGTGCCTTTATCAGCGCCGACGTATCTGTGGACCTCCTGCTGATGGAGTTTTAACTGGCGAAGAGCCGGAAGTACAATGAGCCTGAGCATCTACAAGTGGGTACGCTGGTGTTTATCCATGTAAAGAGTCCATAGAGAAGCAAGAGCTTGTGTTTTTTGTTTTTTATTTGTGTGCGTTCAGGAATGTTGGAGTGCATAGATAAGCCCTGTAAGTGGCCAACATATGGGACGACAACTGTTGCCTTCATGGGGAAATAAGACAAATTCACTGAAATTGAGCACAGATAGGAGAACAGACACAGCGAGTGATGAGCACTTAACACAATCATCAAGGCGAAAGTCACTCGGGGCAGCTCGGGTAGCGCGTCTCCGTGTGCTCGTGTTGGTCTTTGAGGGGATGTAGACTAATGAAGAAAATAAAAATTACCGCCTGATTAATTTGTGTGCGCGGGCAGCCCGATACCTGTGGATAATCATCAGCTTTGGAAGCCATTAGCAAATACATGGTGCTAATGGGGTTGTGTGTGTGCAGACTGACAATGAAGAGGACGTGTTGCTGCTCAGTGCGACTGCGCTCATGTGCTCGCCGACGTTTTCTTTCGACGCCTTCAACCAGCCAGGGACCGCAGATGAAAACGAGCCTGTGCGGCTAAAATCTGGGACATTTACGTGCTAATTAATATGTCGCCTCGTAAACTAAAAACAAACAGTTGATGCTGACCTGGATATGGAGCCGACCTGAATGTGGAGGTGTCCTCAGCTGTGAAACTGCAGGAGCCTTGCGTTAGCTTCACACATATAGCATTGGAAGCGGGTAAGCATGGGCAACACCAACGGTAACAATGCTCACATTCACGGCACACGCAGAACGCCAAGTGTCCCAGCGTCAACATATGCTCGATTTTAGGGATTTCTACAGGTTTGATTGGAATCCATGTCGTCCAATCTTCCTTTAAAAGAAAAAAGGAGCAGTTCAACATTTAGGGGAATACAATTATTCGCTCTCTTGCAGGGAGTTAGATGAGAAGATCGATACTATGGCTGTGAATCTTTCAGTGTCTCTCACTTAGGGTCACAATTCTATTCAAAATTCATTCAAAACGATTCAAAAGTGATTCTGGATTCAGGACTTAGAGGTGTTTATTTCAGGATCTACTCCAGCCCGCTGTGCCCTAATGAAAAGGTGGTGTGTGGCAAATTGCGGCATGAAAGCAGAGGAAAGTGTGTATAAGATTATGTCGTTTTTGCATATTGTGTTATTTCTCAGTGACTTCAACAAAGACAAGTTAAATACAAAAAAATATATAAATGCTGCCTTAGGCTTAGGATAGCTGCCTTCATATTTCTCGGACACTTGCCAATTTCAAAAATAAAATTGTAAACAAGATAACGTTTTCGACAAATCACACAATACTGCTCGACACAACTTTGACTTGGTGTGTACGATTACTGTCTAATATTTAGGTGCTTTTGTAGGGAAAAAGGTTTTTCAAAATAATCTTTTGGATCTTGTGAATCAATTCAGAATCTTAGAAAATCAGAATCTCGATTTTTACATGAGTAGATTTCTTTTTAACGCACTCTTTCTTGATACCAGTGTCATGTTTGTACGGTATAAATATGTGGGGGGGAGGGGCAGCCAATAAGCTTAGCTTAGCATAAAAACTGGAAACACGGGAAAACGGCGAGCATCGCTCTGTCCGAAGGTTACAAAATCCTCCTACCAGCTCCTATAAAGCGATAATTTGCAGCTTATTTCTTGGAGAGCCAAAAAAAAAAGTCCCAATGGTTACGAAAACATCGAAGTTATCCTTGACCTCTATGTTTAATATGCAGGCCCAGTCTTTGGTCACGTGCAAGTAGACACAAAATCACGTTTTAAAGCATTGCAACTAATGAAATACTCGTTTTTTTCCCGCCTCTCACGCAGTGCATGCTGGGATAGACCCCAGCCCTCTGCAGACGTGTGCACTACAGGACAAGGACGTGTGGGTAATGTATGGATACGGGATTTTTACGTGGCGGTTTACGCTGAAAGCAGAGAACCGTCTATAAGTCACTCTCCACTCTCGTTCTGCCTGCATGTCCATTTTGAGTGCACTCCACTCAGAGTGCTCCACTTGTCAACTTTCAAGATTTATGACTAAGACAAAGATCTGCAACTTTTTTCTCTGACCCTCTCTCCTCTCACTCGTCCTCTAATTCTCTCCATCTTCTCCCTCCGATCATTTCCTCTGAGGTCAGATAGACCCAGCTGGTGGAGAGGGACAGGTCAGGCGCTATCTGTCTGTGTAAGCCTTTGCTACTCATCATTGTGTCTGTGTGTGGATGTGTGGGTCTCACATATGTGTCACCAGCCCCCACTGAAAAATAGACGAGAGTCTGCTGGTGAGATTGGACTCGAGGTAAGTGATTGGAAGAAAACAGGAGCAAATATAGGAGAGGGGGACTGGAGTGGTGGCAAAAGGAGTGCTTTGAACACCCTGGAGGGCTTTTGGCTGTGTGTGTGTGTGTGTGTGTGTGTGTGTGTGTGTGTAAGTGGTGTGTTTGCCATGTACTGTAGGCCATGAGAGCAAATCACCAAAAGAAGCATAGAGAGTCTGGCGAGACACTTAAAAAGCTCTAACAAACGTGATTATCCTGAAGAAGTGGGGTCTAAGTGTGGCACTGCAGTGAGGACGTACGCACAATTACCGGCATGAGTTAAAAAATGTTATATTAGAACGAAGAAATATTCCACACAGCCAAAAGTATGCGGACACGCCCGCCTGATACATTTCTGTCAGCTATTAGATCTGCTAGCTAGTGCCGACATCCACATTATGGGATAATTGTAGGAGTGGAAGTGGCAGGAAAACCCTGTCCTCGTGTTTTGTGTCTCGATGCGAAAGCAAAACCGCGACAGTTTAAGTTTCCATGCTGCCCCATCCATAGGGCTGCACAATATACAGATTTTTTTTTGATTTTTTTTATAAGGAGCGAACGGCAGACTGCACTTCACTGATGCTCTTGAAGCTCAATGGGAGCAAAACTCTGCAGCCAGGTTCCAAGATACTGAACCCCAAATTGGTGTGTGGCACCTTGCATGGCAGCCTGTGGCTTTATGAATGTGTGTGAACAGCTGACACGTGTTGTAAAGCTTTGAGTGATGGAGAAGATTGTGAGAAGCGCTGTATAAATGCAGTCCATTTACCAGAGGGTTGTGTGAAACTTTACACTTTCACTGACTTAATGACTCTTTACTTGCGCTCGTTATACTAAGTTTAGCATTTACAATTATCAAGTAGCTGCCACGTGTGAGCAGTGGCCAGGCATTGTGTGCATAGACATGCTGAGAGATGTTTTCATATGACAGCAATGTCCAGTTCTGAGTAAAAGTTGATCTTCGATCTACACTTCATCTGCTGATGGAGATCCTGTTATGTGATGGAACAAATTCACTCGTGGTGAGATTGTTTTTTTTTGCCCCTTTCTCAAGGTCAAGAAGGATTTTTTAACTACATCTCGTTTCTCTAATCTGTCCCTTCATTTCCTTTCCTGCCTTCCTTGTTTTGTAAGTTCCTTCCTTTTCCCAGTCATTTCATCCGTCTCCAAAAACACCTCAAAAAAGTTAACTTAACCTAACTTAATTCTGCAATTCTCTCTCTCTCTCTCTCTCTCTTACACACACACACACACACACACACACACACACACACACACACAC
>CALSBV010011586.1:18649-34869 GCA_943590825.1 Bovichtus diacanthus
CACACACACACACACACACACACACACACACACACACACACACACTTTGCAGGGCATATCAATGGCTGTCTGAATATCTGCTGCCAAGTATGGTCAGCTGTGACCACACAAAAACACTTGTTTTTTGTTTTTTAAGAAAAAAAAAATCACGAGAAAGACGAGACACCCACACGCTCACACACACTGTAACTCCGCTCCTAACCCCTCCTCCTCCTCCTCCCTCCTCCTTCCACATCTAAAGACAATAGAGTTGGAAGAGACACAAATACAGAAAGAGTGAGATACTGTATATAGAGTAACAACAGATGTAAGTTCACAGGTCACGGTGGAGAGTCTCACTTCACTGAGATCTGATAATAGTTTATAGTTTTAGACACAAAACCGCCTTTCATTTAACACCTAGTCAACTCTATCCTACACCCATTCCATACTCAACACATTGAGGGCAGAAAGAAAAGGCTTCAATTGTTATTAGCAATAAATTTTTTTAAAAAAAAACAGTATTTGTTTAGTTAAAGCTAAAGTTCAAAACGCTCAAGAAATTAATTTTAAAAACAAAAAGAGTGGAAAAACGGCGCGATTATCAGCACATCACAGGAACCTTCTCCTCCTTGTTTGAAGATGATAGCTTATACTTCTCCACCCTGTTGCTCCACCTTTTGTGTCTGATGGCCGTAGAGCCGCACTGGGATCAGTGGCCGGGCGCTCTTCCATCGCCGCAGCCCACTGAGCCCTACGACTTCTCACATGTTGCTGGGCTGTACTGAGGTCAGTGAAGCTTCGGAAACAGAAAGTGTTTGTTAAAAAAAATATATAAAAAATACAAAAAGAGTCAGTGATGTGCCTCCATGTCGCTGAGCCCCTCGAAGGATTTGTGCTGCATCCTGTGTCACAGCCTCTTTGGAGGATTTATAGAGTATCCCATAATGCACTTCCTCTCTCCAAAGGGGGGACATAAATCTACCTCTGTTTTTTTTTTTTTTTTTGTCAACACCCTTTTTTTTATTTGCTAATGGGATCCTCGAATTACTACCCTCCTGGCTTTCTCCCACGTGTTGTCAGTGCACACAAAAGCACCGGCCTGCACGCGCAGACATGCACGCAGAGGCCCTGCGTAGAAAAGCCAGAAATTAAGAGCTGTGCCAATTAATCCTGCAACTTCACAAGTCATCAGACTACAGCCGCAGCCTTAAGCCTGTTACCAAGAGACATCCTCCAAAAAGGTTGAATATTACATTCAAACCGTTTACATGTTTACAGATTGTGAAAAAAAAAAAAATGTACCGAGTGTTTATCTGGACATAATAAAGCAGCAAAAAGGTTCCGCCAACAAAGAGTCGCACAGTGTGTAGCTGAATTAAAATACACTGGGCTGGTAATGAGCTATCTAAATTCAGAGTTCATATTTGCTTGGAATTACACAGAAGGCGTGCTCAGGGCAGCACTGGCACAAAAAAAAAAACTCTATAGCTCTTTCTGCTTCGCTGCCAAAAGATTCTCCCTGCCGAACGGCGACACGCTCGGTCCTGAGGAAATCGTTTGAGCCGCAGCGAGTATCTGCGAATGTAATAATTCCTTTGTAACCGACATCACATCCTCGCCTGTTTTTGCACAGGCCTACTTTGTCGGCTGTCAACATGTTGGCTGCACTCTATCACTCTTTGCAGGGCCTGTGTTACACACACACACCTACACACACACCTACCTACACACACCTACCTACAGCTGTAAGGGCTTAAATCTGTTATTACTGACAGCTCTGGCAAACACACACACTTACCTACACACACACCTACCTACACGTGTGTAAGGGCTTAAATCTGTTATTATTGGCAGCTCTGACACACACACACACACACACAGAGAGAGGGTGACGGTGATTAAAGGAAGTTGCACGTCCACGCTCTCCTGGAATGAAACAGAAAATGGCAGCAGCAGCAGCAGCAGCTTCCAAAGTTATCTGGAAAACACCTCCTCATATTGGCGGCGCGGAGGCGGATCCCTTGCCACGCTTAACAGGAGTGCACTCTTTCGGTTGTCATTTCAAAGACTGGAATGGATAAACATATCCCGGGGTTGGGAGTGGGGAATGATTTGCCGCTGCTCCTCGTGAGCTGTGCAGGAGCGTGGGGAAAGTTAGCGAGGGTCAGCGTGGCACCAGACTGTGCAGACATCCACTCGCTCTCACTTTCAAATCAATTAGAATCATGGTGTGCTTGGTTGTTCCACCCCCAATGAATTGCAAGTCATTTGTTTACTCTGGATTACAAAAAAAAAAGATGCATTACATATAAACTTATCGGGTGAATACGCAACATCCCCAAAGAGTAAATGCGTAAATATGAAAGCGCGTAAGATCCTCGACCACAGCGCACGACAGGCGTCTCACTGTGGCTTGCAAGTAAATTCTATTAAAATGAAAGTGCTTATGAGGCAGAAGCTCGACCTCTGGGCCAGGTCACGGCCCGCTACAGGTTTATTAGAATAGGTTTCCCTTCCGCACGCAAAAAAAAAGAGAAGCTGCAGCCAGCAGGGACACAAAGAGGATAACAGCTCATCACACTTGTGGTGTCTCTCAGCTGCCAGACAAGACTGACAGGTGTCACCTCACGTCTCTCCACGTCTAAAAAAGCCGCCTCCGTCTACTGGGAGTTGATTAGCACGAACCTGTTGCCGCATTTACCGTTTACCTACGGCATATGCCGAGCTCACTGTAGTGCTGAGCCCCGCTGCAGTGGGAATACTGGTGGACCTAAAAATAGCTCAGCGGAGAAGGTAAAACTGCCAACAGTATGGAACAGGTTTATGACATCTGGATGTCATCATTATATATGTGTGTGTGGCTTTTGGGGATATTTTTATTGTGGAATTTTAACGAGCTAATCGCAGCCGTGAATTAAAAATCAGGCTGTTGATAAATGTCCTTAATTAACATAACGCACATTGTTTTTGGGCTAAATTTTTACTAAAAGCTGCTGCTGACAGATATGAAGCTGAAACATCTTACGTTGCCATGAGATAAGTTTGCGTGCTGGAGAGTAGGTGTGAATCCAGCCATCACAGTAGACAAGATATGATCATCTTTACTATATATATATATATATTTATTTATTTATTTTTTTTTTTTTTTCAGTTTTGGGAGTGTTTTACTTCTAAATGTGGATTTCTCTGTCAGAAAGTGAGTTCTGTTCTCCACAATAAGATACTTATGGGCCACAAGTACACTTATAACACCACTGTTTTAATGCTTTTCTGTCAATTTTCTATTGAAAATACGTTTGAAGGCATCGGAAGATTCCACATGACACTTCTTTGCAGTATTTCACAAAAATAAAACGCCACTTTCCTCCTACTTACCTCCACCTCTCGGCCACAAACAGGAAAGAGATCCACAGTCTCATAACATGCAACAACAATAGGATGTTTCTCCCACATCCAGCTGCATCCAACAAGAAGGAGACGAGGACACGTATCACAACAACATTGCAAGTCCCTAAATCAATACCACAGCGATTAACCCAAAAACATAATAGGGTCGGAGGCGGCTTCACCACAGAAACTTTCTCTCAATCTCCATCGAACTACTGCAGAGATGCCATAAAAGATCAAACAAAAACCCATAAGTGCTATTTGGGGCCGCACAGTTACACAGCAATTATTAAGTGCCCAGTCTCCACAAGTCCAAAGGAAAGAAGATCAAACACACAGGCAGAATGTAATCAGCGCCTCAGGAATCAGTTATCTGTATCAGACGGACGTGTCTCTGCGTCCACACACACACACACGCGCGCGCACACACACGCACACACTCTCCGGCCACATTCACCCATGATAAAGCTGTAGCGCACTCGCAGATGCGCACCGCACAGAGCAAGTTGCCCTTCACCTACCGTACCTTTGGTGTGAGCGGCGCTCAAACCCAGAGCCACGAGAGCCAACACTCCGGCTATTCTCAGCATCTTGTCGGTGGAGATTGCGCGGCGACTTCTCTCCTCTTTCTTCTTTCCTCTCTCTCTCTGTCTGTCTCCTTCTCGCCCTCTCCCTCTTATTCAACGCCTCGGGGTCTCTCTCTCTCTCTCTCTCTCTCTCTCTGTCTCTCTTCAAGTGGAGTGTGCAAACAGTTCACTGATATGCGGGACAAGAGGTAGAGAACAAGAAGGACACCGGCGTGCCCGCAACGCACCTCGCCGCACCGTACAAAAAAAAAACGCGCGCGTCGCACCGCAGGATGTGTGGACGGACGAGGCGGCGACTGAAGTGGTTTCTGCTGAGACGGGACTGGAGAGCAGCGCACCCCGGGACCAGACCGATCGACGTCACAGGGAGGAGGGAGATGGATTCAGGCGCCCCTTACCCACTCCCTCCCTCCCTCCCTCTCTCTCTCTCTCTCTCATCCTCCGCCCTCCCCTCTCTCCTCCTCCCATCTCTGGAGCATCCCAGCCCACTCCAGCCCACAGGCAGCCTGCCACGCTGAGGAGGGATCCATAATGAAAACAGTTGAAAAGCACTGACCATCTCGTATTAATTGACTCCATAAACAAGTCCTTAAAGAAACCATTACATGCATTTACAATGCATCATAAGTGCTCATAAACACTAGTATTAAAATGTCCACCGTGTCATTGTTAACTCACTAAAGAACACTGTGCATATAGTGATGCTAGAATTAGAAAGTAGGAATTAAAATGCAATACAATTAAGTCACAATGCGTGCAGACACCTTTGTAATTGTATATATTATTTGCCCGAAGGTGCAGCTTACCTTCATAAAATATCATTATGAGAGTTTTAATTGTTCATGCAGGCTACAACAGAAATAGAAATGTAGGCCAACCTTGGCACAAGTCTGCACCTCCTGTTTTTTTTAATTGTTTATTTTATTTATTTTTTTTCTAGGATTTCAGTTTAGCCTAAAGACTTTGAGTTTCTAGCAAAAGGAGGGAAAGATTGACAGAATGTAATTTAACTGGACAGTATTTTTCTTATCATAGAGGAAACATTCAAAACTGCTGTTTAAATGTCAAATATTTCTTTCGAAAATATGCTTAATGAAAAAAAAAAAATCGCTGAGCGTCTATGAGTGTTATTGTCCCCCATCTTTCATGAAAAAAAAAAAAAAGGAAAATCCTTATTTCATTCTTCCGGGTGGTGTAAGGTGTGTACGGGCGTGTGATGTCATGCGTGCACGTGTAGGAAGTCGGTCAGTTTTTTCAGTTTGTGCCTGGCAGTAGGATTAATAAGAACTTTTTCAATTTTCCTGAGTAGCCTATCTCAAAAGGAACTTTTCTCTTGGACTATCTCCGCTGGTTAAGGATTATTCTGGGAGGCGGAGAGAATATTGCCAGCGTTATCTAGAGGGAGAAAAAAATAATAATAATACAAACCGATGACAATGCACAGATTTGAATCCACACCATCCAGCGAGAAATTAAATTTGCTCTTCTTTTCACTCGCAAATGACCTAAGTGGTTTAGAGGCGACAAAAAGGTTTTTTTCTGTGCTCGTGTTCAAAGAACTGACAGAAACCAAAGCAGTGGTTCGAAAAGCGATATGCTGGGACCCTCAAGGGGCCTCGGCTACACGAGGAATATTTACCTATATTGTATACACATAATATGAAATCTAAATAAAAGGTCCATTTTAATATCTTGCTCTCTATTACAGCAAAGTCTGCTCCTGAAGTTTGAGAACATTTAAGGATATGCAGGCGAACATATTCCTCAAGCCTTTACAGCACAGCCACAGATCTTCTCCAAATTACAGCCATTCATCAACAAAAACAAATATGGCAACACAAAAAAAAAGCCGTACAGGAAATAACTAATCTTAATCTAGCAAGGCAAGTCATCTGGTGGCTCAGCAGGGCAGGTTATTATCTGAGATTAATAAGGCTTTCTATATCAGTGACCTAGCTGCATCGGGCAAAATACTTTCATTTTTTTTTTTTTTTTTTTCCCACTATGGCCATTTTCCAAAATTAGAACCTGCTATAATGGCACATTTTGTTAGAATTCCACTTATGTTCCCCTAGGTTTTTCTATGCTTTCTTCACACATTATACCCACTAGGCTACCCTATCCACCACCATGGGAATAGTGAATTGCGAGCTATAATGCTAATGTGATATCACACTGTGTCCATCTGTCTGCCCGGAGTCCAGGGGAATAAAACAAAAAAAACAAAAAAAGGT
Organism: Bovichtus diacanthus; assembly: GCA_943590825.1. NCBI lineage: Eukaryota > Metazoa > Chordata > Actinopteri > Perciformes > Bovichtidae > Bovichtus > Bovichtus diacanthus. The sequence continues at coordinate 24,840 of CALSBV010011586.1, forward strand.
TTCTCTCCTACTGTGTGTGTGTGTGTGTGTGTGTGTGTGTGTGTGTGTGTGTGTGTGTAATAAATGCTAACCTGGCTGAGTAGTTTAATGTGCAATTCCATATTTCACCTTTGGGAGAGATCAGTGGTGGCAGCCGTTTCCTGTGTAGGCTGCTAAATGAGCATGAAAACAATCAGACGATGATGAGAATATTAGTTTCCTATATATTTAGATGTCTACAATGTAGTGTAATAGATGCATAATGCGAGCCGTCAGAGTCCAACCCTCCCAGAATAAGTACCAACAAGTATTTGTAAACTATTGACGACCTAAAACTGTCACTTACTCCAAAACCAAAAAAAAACAAAAAACGAAATGACATCAACTTCGCAAAGAAAGTTTGATTGTAAACTAGTCGCAGCGTAATGAAGGCGATGTACTAGTTTTGTTCCATATCGATTTTTGCTCTTTAAGCAAAATCTCAAGGCCGCCCTGGGCTCAATCCAAATCCATCCATGATACACTGCTGCAGAGCACGGCGGTGCATAATGAGCCGCCCTCAGTGCAGCTGGGTGACATTTCACATAGTGGAGCATATATTAGCTTTTGTCACTAAGCAGACTTACAGCCAGCAGTAACCTAATGTATGATATATTTCAGGCACTTTGCACAGATTTACGAGTTATGGATAATGCAGCAGCACCATTGAAGGCAGAATACTCTATACAGGTAGTTGGATAAGCTTTCTGCAGATACAGTGACATCGTCCATGCAGTACAAAACAACAATACCCAACTTAAAGTTTATGTTCAAGACTCTGGTGCCGGCCTAGCAGGCTGTGAGCGGATCAGGCACCTTCAAACATCCAGGCCACGCAAACACCACAGCCCGCTCGCGTCGCTCTGCGTCGGCCAATCGGCGAGCGGGACCCAGAGACCCTCGACAAAAACCCGGCGATCCTGGCTCCAAAATGGTGGAACGAGCTCCCATTGATATCAGGTCAGCAGAAAGTCTTCACACCTTCCGTTAGACTGGAAACCCATCGGTTTCTACTACATTTTGGCCATTAATAAAATGGGAAATACAAAAAAAAATAAAATGTTATTTTGTATGTTAAATTGTTTTATGCGTTGGCCTATTTGAAGCTAGGTTCTTGTGGTTCTGAGTTTGTGTCCTGATGGTTGTTTGCACTTATTGTAAGTCGCTTTGGACAAAAGCGTCAGCCAGGTGTGATATGAGGTCATGTAACGTTCATGTCTGGTCGCTGTTGTGTACACGGTGCAGTCGACATGGAGGAATACGGTTTGCAAAAAGTCAATTTTCCACACTTATCTTTCAGCGTGGGGGAATACACACCCTTTACTGCTGCACAGAGACACCGTTGGGTTTTTTTTGGGGTTTTTTTTCTCTCAGCAATGCAGGTCTGGGTGGAGATCCCTCTGTGCACAGCAAGTGTGACAGATAGAAAAGCACACTCATGCATCTTAATTTCATCATTTACTGAACACATGGAGAGAATGGAGACGCCATCTTCTTATTGCTGAACCCAATGATCCAGTGTGCTGTTATTTGGTGTATAATCATAGAGAAGTGCGCGCTTTTGTACGGGCATTTGTCTTATACCGAGGTTCCTCTCCAAGGAATGTTTTGCAATGAGATTTTGCAGAGCAGGTCAAAGCCAGATGGCGTCCTGCTGCTCCTGGACACGAGACGTCTCCTCAGCCTCATTGTCCATCTTTGAGCCATCAACTGTCGCCTTCCTCGTCCTCTCATCCGTCCCTCAACCAAGAGGTCATTTTGCCTCAACTAACCACCATCGCATGTTTCTATTCGTCCCGTCTTCCCTCCCGTATCTCCTCTCGCACTCTCCCATGTTTCCCCCGATGCCTCTGTCTTGTGCTCGGCTCTACACATGGCCTAATCACTCTGTTGTCACTAAATTCAGATCTCTCTATCCACCCCTCTCTGACCTGGCTCTCCAGTTAGTGTGTGTGACAGAGTGCAGTGCCCCCGTATACTCCCACTGACAGCTGGTCCGGGCTGGAGGAGGAGAGGCACAGAGGAAAGGGAGGGATGAGAGGAGGTAGAGAAAGGCAAAGAGATAGACCATCATCCCCCTGGTGTTTCCCCCCCGGCTTTTTTTCATTTTTTTTTTTCAGAGGAAGTGACGGTGGCGCTGCTTTGATGCCGCCTACATCATGCAGAGGTCTGAAGCTGTGAGAGTGCCTTCTGGCCCCGTTTTGTCTCGCCTCACTGGCAGGAACTGGGCCAGAAGTTGTCATCTGCTCAAAGCCTCGCACATCTCTCAATCCCATTACTGAAAACTAAGACAGTAAATATAAGTTGCTCTGAAGTCTAAACAATGGAATTTCCCGTTTCAAAATGTCTGCTTTGTTGTTTGCCTTTACCTCAACCTCATTTTTCCATTGCAACATTGAAGAACCACATTGGTGGTTTCAGCCCATTTATTACTCATCATATAGATAATCATTTTGCTACATTTCCTCTTGTAATGAATGGAAACCACTGGCTGCATGAAAGGAAACACAGCCAAAAACAAATGTATAGCATGCAGTAAAAATATTCAGTAAATATGTAAAATATCAAATTAAAACTTAAGGATGTAAAACTTAAAACACAGTTTTACTACTGCTATTGAAAGGTGATGCATTTTGTTGCTCAGAGCGTTGAAGACAACACATTGATATCTGTTCGAGTTGTTGTTCCGACCTAAAAAAGAGGTTTTCACCACACGAATGCAGCACACACAAAGTGACCACAATCTGTGTATTTGCACCAGTAATTTGAATCTGCTGTATAATGTTATGGGTTCCTCCTTGGTCCGTGCTACACGCTTCCACCAAGTTTCATGAAAATCAGGTGAGTGGTTTTTCCGTAATCCAGCTATTAGACAAACAGAGAGGAACTAACGAGCCGGAAAAATAACTTCCTCCGCTGCGGTAAAATGTTGTTGTTTGGGTAGAGCAGAGCCCCCGCTTCAGATATTGGATTATTGTTCCTCTACTCTTTGGTGTCTCCTCTGTCCATTCAGTAGCTCAGCATTTGTCCGCCTCGGTTTTTCTCTGCTCTGCCTCTGGCTCTTTGTTTTCTGCCCGACTCTCCACAGTCACCAAAGCTGCTGCTGTCTTTGAATAGCACTCCTCCTCTGGTCCCAGGCAGACTTGGCTGCAGCTCAACAGGCTTGTTTGTGGGTCTTGGCAGCGGTGCTTGCAGACCTGCATGTACATGTTTAGGCCTTTTTGGGGTTTTTTTTGGTGCATGTTCTTGTGACTATTAAGGTTTGTGTGTGTGTGTCTTCACTCTACTCTCGCACACATTTCCTGTTTCTAACTTTTTTGGTAAGCTGACCACACCTCAGCAGACACATTCATACCACAGTCAGACCCTCCAGTACCTCCGGATCTTGACTATCAGTCACTTAAAAGACGGTGAGAAAACATGAGCTCGACCTCGACACACGTACAGTGCAGAGAAATACAGATCTGAACCAAACACTCACACGGAAAAGCTGCACATGGACACAAATCAAGGCAATTTCAACCACGTACAAAAGCAATCTGCTCCACGCTGAATAAAGGCCGTCATACATTTAGGCTGTTTGGTGTTTTGCAGCTGAAATTTGTTTGGCTTTATGGCCTCAGCATAGCAGGGACAAGACTGAGCAAACGGTACCGTGGTGTAGTGCGGCTACAAATCAACCGAGGTGAGGCTGTATGAAATAAGGGCTCGGTTCCTCTTCAGCCTCTCAGCATTCAACTTCTTCCCATAGAGGTCAAACGCAAAGGTCACATTAAACATATAGGGAGGTGCTCGAGGGAGGAAACCGCCTCCACGCTGGTCTCTAATTTGTGAAGGGTCAAGAAAAAGCAAGATATAGTAGCCCTATAGACTTTATTTAGAAGGCACAACTTCAACAAATAACTTCTTTTTGAATGAACACACAGCACATGTGGTTTGGCCTGGTTTAGAAAATAATAACATGCTGTTATGTGTCCATGAAGTGGAGGGTTTACCTCATGTGGAGTGTCCTAACAGCCAGTCCCCAGTGTCCACATCCAGACATTACAACTGGATCTTTTCAAATCTAGATCTCTTTTTTTTTTTTTTTGGATCAATTTCCCTACAGGCACATACAGATTCCCCTCCATTTAGCAAAAGCGTATAGGACTTGAGAGCTGCTGGCTCCTGTAATGAGACGCTGACAAAAAAGCGCAAAAGCATCACAGGATTTATCACCAAAGGACAGACGAGACGGTGCCAAATGATGTTAAAAGGATTCAAAAGAAAGGAGGAAGGATTATGCGTTATCCCTACACTGAAAGTTTACCATAAGCATTGTTTGATGCCTCCTACATATGTATGTATACTGGATTAGGTACACGTACAGAATATGGCATAAAACACCATATGAAAAAAGTTAAGACCAAGAACAAGCAATAATTGGAACAGCCTGTTGTTGGCGTCATTATTAAGTCATAATTACTGCTTGCATCAAATGTTTTGCGCTGCAAAGCATCATACAGTAATTACGTGGAATTAACTAATCTTTTACAATAAAATTATTGCAATTATTAAAACTAGCATATGTGCACGTTAATGAAACTATTGTTTTCAGAACTCGTGACTTCTGACCTGAAGTCTCGTGAATTGAATGAATGTCCTGCTGGTGTTCACTAAACTTAAAGATATCCTGTGGAGTTCATCTTGGAGCGATGGAGCAACGCTTGTACGAGTGGATGGCTATTGTGATTGCATCGTGCATGAGGATGCACCTGCAGCCCCACGAGCACGTGGTTCACACTGATCTCATGTCCTCTCTGGTGGTAACGCTCTAACAAGCATAGCAATAAAAAAGGCAGCGAAGTGGAAGAAAGCTTTCAAAAGCTTTTTTCTAAGAAAGGAAATGCTCGACCGCAAGGATGCACGCGCACACGCGCACACACACACATTGTGTTTCGTTAATAAACACTCAAGATAAACATAACTATTCTTTGTTCACAAGAAAACTCGACAAGGTCCCTTTCATACTTCATACGTACTTCCCGACATGAATTGTTTGAGGTCAAACTTTTTTCAAGAGTTTTCAACTTTTGTTTTTTTTGTAGCTGGAAGAGAACGGACGTTATAAAAACACGTTTTGAATACATGTCAATTCATGATTGTTACCTCTAACAGTAATGGAAACAGGAACATCTGATACTCAAATAAAGATGTGACTGAGAAATATATAATATCGTAAATGTATTGTTAAAATACTAAACATGCAGGATTTAGTGCAGAGAACGCAGTTGGCTGCATATTTTTCACAACTCATGAGCCAATTATTCAAGTTAACATTTTTTATTTATTTCTCAAGCTGAATCAGTTTGTTTATAAGATGCATCACATCTGCCCAAATATGTCAGAAAGTATATTATTATAGTTATTTTAGGATGGATATGACTGACTGACTTGAGGCAGCTCTCATTAGTTGTGTGTTTAAAAAAAGGTTTGGGGCCCCTGGACCAGAGAATCTGTTAGAAGTTACTGCTGACGTTTATTGTGGAGAAGTCACAGAGAGACACAAAATGAAAAAAAAGAAAAACTCAAAAGAGAGAGATAATATGACCACAAACAGGCCCAAAACTTTTACAAGGACATGTAAAAAATGGCCAAAAACGGATGAAAAACAACCAAAAAAGACCACGAAGAGACACAAAATGATCACAAAGATGCAAAACAACAAAAAGAGACACTAAATAAACAAAAACAATAATTACCTCCTAATCCACCCATGGTTATTGTCTCTATAAAGCTCATGTCGCCAACCTGCCATAGGTGACACAGATATATCAGCCAAGATTTATAATCATGCCATCTTGGGAAAGTTTCTGTATTTAATACAAGTTGCATTCATGGGAACTGAAAGTAGAAAAAAGTCTTGATTTGCATAGCTCTTATCGCTCACAGATCTTTGATAAAACAACTGCTGAAAATCAGTTGCACTGTGAAAGTTATTTAAAAATCAGTAACTGTGTTAAATGTCACCAAACATTGCTCCATTGAAAAAAAGCCAGTTTTTTACTCAAACGTTATGGTTAATAAAATTTGACAGTTTTAATGTGAAAGTGAGAATTTTTTATTTATAAAACATACGGGACATAAAGGTCACTATTCACATTGTGACCTTTATGTCACATCCAGACACAAATAGCCTGATGCATTCAGTCCCAGTTATCGCCAACTACAGTTGTGCAACAGAGGAGTCCACATCCTCTTTTTTCTTCCAGAAACCATCAAAAGAAAAGTAGTACAACAGAGGATCCAGACAGCAGTTCACACTAGCGAGACATACGAGTGGCGTGAGAGCGTGCGCCCGGCTTTTAAAGAAAAGAAGCAATGACACGGGCAAGAAGAATATGGTGAACATCATCAGATTCATGGCAAAAATCAGCATGACATTCACCTTGTTGTTGACCCTTGCAGAGTCATTCAGGTGTCGGCGTAGAGTCAAAGAGACCAGGACGGTGGACGCAACGTTGGCTGCCAGCATGGCGAGCACCAACAGAGGCTGAACATAAGCTAGAGTTGACTGAGGCAGCCGGGGACGAAACTCAAAACAGGTGGATTTATTGTGGTCTTTTAAAAATCTTGAAAACTCCACGCTCTCTGGGATGTTCACCGCCAACACGAAGAACCAAACGAGCGAGACGGCTTTCCAGGCGTTGGAAGAGGTTCGAAGGTGGCGCGACCTTAGAGGGTAAACCACCGCCAGCAGCCGATCCACGCTGATGAAGGTGATGAAGATGGAGCTGGAGCGGATGTTGTTGCGAAAGAGCATCGTCAGCCAGATGCATGTCATAATGCCAAACGTCCAGGTGCCCGTGGCGTAAAAGTAGACCCTCAGGGATAAGGAGGTGACGAGCAGCAGGTCAGAGATGGCCAGGTTGACCATGAAGATCGTGCTGGGGGATTTGAGGCTGTGGCAGCGTAACAGGATCCACAGAGACACGGCGTTGAGAGGCAGACCCAGCGTCATCACGGATCCAAACACCAGCGCGTACACCGTGTTGCTCAGACCCAGCTCCGTTTCATTTCCCCCCGTAATGTTGAACATGTTTTGCTTCTGTGAGAAACGCTTAAGTGCAGGCGAGCTGCTGTGACTGCAAAAGAGACCACAGTAACGCCGCCTCCTTGTCAATCAGACGCATCAAGATCAGCGTGGAAAGGTTGTTGCTACGCTATGTGGAAGTGGCTGAGAATGTTGAAAGAGGAAACAACTTTACAAGAGGTGAAGTGCTGTGCCGTGGTGTTCAAGCGAAACAGAGACTGTGTGTGGGAGTTCAAAGTTTATTTTTTTCTTTCCTTAAACCCACCATGTGCTCTGTATTCATAAGCCTGTGCATATTTTTTGACACAAGTGTTTGATTCATTCTTTTTAAGAGGTGCCATTTCTGTAAAGTGTAGCGTGCAAGTACAGTGAACTCACCATCTGTTCTGCACGAGCAGATATCTGCCGTTGGACTGGCAATCATGCTAATTAAGCAGCAGCTATGTACGCTCATTACTGGCCGAGCAGGGAAGGCGTGCGTGTTGTACGAGTGACGTACCTGCATGTTGGACATACCTGCTGTACGCCACAGTGTCTTCAGAGAATGTAAATGACCCAATTACTCAGTTTCTGTTTTTTTGTAGAGATGCAATTCACTGACGTATACAAAGAGTATTAAATAACTTCCAAATGGGGTCTTAAATACTTTTTAGGGAACACAAGTTAATACAAGTTCGGAGGCAAAGTACATCAAATGTTAACTTCCTTCAGATATCTGAATAACTGGAGTGCACTTAAACAGAAAAGACTGAACTGAAGTTATTAATAAGCACAAGGTCTCACAGGCGACAGCGGCCATGAAGTTGAGACGTTGATATCGTACGTCAGTCTGGACCAAAGCTGTAGATTGACCAACCGACCGACAGACGGACATACTGCCTTTCTTAGAGCCACGGAGTAACAACAGACAGAGTTCCTATACGCGACGTAGCATCAGCATGATATGCATAAAGATTTGTTGGGTTATTTATTCCTGACAGATTCGTATGCATTATGAATCCCTCCCCCCCGCTTCACCTCACTTGCTCTCAGACGTTTTTCAATGCAACTTTCCAGTATTTTCCCCATTTCCCCACCATGCCTTCAGACTTTAATGGAGCCAGTTAGAGTTTCACCAACAGCACTGGCTCAGCTCCCATTCAGCGCTCGGATCGATCGATGGCAAGTCGCTTCCCGTCAAACGTTTCGCTTCTGCAGCTCGTGGAGAGAAACCGCGGCGGCTCGCTCTTAAAGACGGTTTGCGACTTTGTCCCATGAGATTTCTATGTCTCACGCAGTTCAGCCTGTAGAGCAAATAGGACACATTTACTAACCGTCATGCAACGCACAGAGCAAAAACATCAATCTCGCAGCTCCGCGTCAATCTGGCTCATCTCAAACAAGACTCTTCTCTTGCCATTTACCAGACGGTCTGTTGTGTTTCTGCCCATGTTCTATTCTTCCCAAGGACGAGGATCTCCACCTGGGAGTTCTGCTTTTGAGTCCACACCACGTTCACTAAAAACACAAGAGATGTCACAAGCTGTGACAGATTGTATCAGTCTCAGGTCAGAGAGAGAGAGACGATAAAAAAAAAGAAAAAGTGCACCACAAAAAAAAGAAGGAAACGCAAGAAACCCGAGAAGCTGCGGTCGACAAACAGTGCAATCTTATTATCAGCTCGTGTGGGAAATGGTACATGCGTATGTGAAAAAGCTAAAATTAAAAGTAGCCACATTTGTGAAGTGTTTGAAAGTGACAGGAACTGCAAGACGAACATACAGTATAGTGTGTGACTGCACACTTGGAAATGTATGCTCAAAGTTTCCCTCCCAACTCTGATAAGAGCAACATATCTTTTCATGAGATCAATGTAAAATATGAGCATAACTCAAATTCACCACGTAGAGGCACAGACGGGGAAAGTCTTACGAGAAATGCATTTAGCAAACCTGCCTGGAAATGTTGGAACATGATGGGGTTCGGCAAATGAATGTCAGAATTGCAAATACGACGTTGCTTGGACCGAATTGTTTATTTGATTCCTCAAGGTGATAGTTCGACATTTTGGGAAATACACGCATTTGCTTTTAGCAGAGAGGTGATATGAAGCTACAGCCAGCAGCTGGTTTACTTAGCTTAGCATAAAGAATGGAAACAGGGGGGGGGGGGGGGGGTGGCTCCCTCAAAACGCTACAAAATCCACCCATCAGCCACTTATTAGCAAATTTAGAAATATGCGCCAACTGGAAAAGTGAAGTATTTGTGTGCAATCACAACACAGCAGCAACTACCAAACTTCACACCTTTCACCTTATCACTTAATCACCATTTACCATTTATACTATTTTCCCTCCAAGCTCTCTCAGCCGTAACCTTTTGAAAGATTGAAATCAAAATGGCTGCTGTAATGACAGCAATTATGTGATTTCGCCCGACTCGCACAAGAGAGCCTAAATTGATTTCTCCGGTTTTATATTCCCTGTGCCCTGATATTTAGGAAACTTGAGTGCTTCTCAAGACAGTGCATCTTTGTTATTAGTGCCACAGGTAAAAACACGGCTTTAAAATGCCAAATCTGCTGCCGTCCGAGACAGACGGACGGATGGACGGACAGGGAGAGTCAGGAAAACAAATGCAGGAGAAAGGCTGTAGAGTGCGTTTTCCTTGTTATTTATATTCTGCTTGTTTTCACTGTGTTTTGTCTGCCTGTTGCTTTTTTTTTTTTTAGGGAATAAGGACAAAAGCATAATTTCATAAAAAAAATTAAAAAAAATCAATAAAAAAAAAAATCAAATACTAGCAGTGGCGAAGGAGAAATAGTAAAAAATAGCACTACGGCATAAAACATGTTTTAGTTTACCTATTTGTATGGTTGATTCTCAACAGCTCCAACCGACTGCAGCATATAAAGCTAGATTCAGTTTCCAAACACAACCTCAAGCTGACAGTATTGTGAGC
>CALSBV010011587.1:0-17532 GCA_943590825.1 Bovichtus diacanthus
ACACACACACACACACACACACACACACACACACACACACACACACAGAATAGCCAGAATCAGCGTGTCTCACTTGTGCCCAGGACAAGATGATCTGCAAACGCCCTCCCACCCCCCCGTGGGAATTTTGAAAGTTTACTGGCTGAGAGGGGAGGGGCTGGCTAGAGGTTAAACTTTTGATCTCACAGTAAATGTGACAGACCAGACCATTCTTTGGAAAGTTGTTCACCACCAGGAAATGTCAAGGAAAATTAGGAAGATAAAAATAACCAGCTTTTATGTGACTCATAAAAGCTATATAAAGTTTTCACAAATTCTGAGAATTTATGCCAGTAGATTATTTAAAGGTCGGAAGGCCCTTTTGACCCAGGGCTGTTGATCCATGGATACAAAATGACTGCAAGACAACATCCTCTCAGAGTGGCTCAGCACAGAATCCAAGAAATGTCCATGTTTATTTGCTCAATTCCTAAAGCCATTTCGTTAACGTGTGCGTGTGAATGTGTGCTTTCGCTGTGTATGAGTGTCTTTTTGTTGTGAGGAAAGGAAGGAGTCTAGACATTGATAGCTGGTGTAAGTCTTGTGGTGTCACGGATTAAGTTGTGCTGTAGTGCTGAATAATGCATGTTGCTTGTTCACCGTTGACTCGACTGATGCAAACAGTGAAGGATTGTATGTAGGTTGACTTGTAGCTCATTCTTATTTAAAGCTCAGGAACCACTGTTGCCCAGTTCAAAACAAACAGGCCGTGTCATTTGCACTGTTTCACTTTGTCACTGTACCAAAGTGGGTCATTGTTATAGGCAGGAAGTGACCCCAACGAAAAAAGTAGCAATGATAAGTTGCTTTTGAGAAAATGTGTCAATTTAACTGCAAAGTGCTTTGAAACCAAAATCAATTGTAGGGTTGCAGATTCTTGACCCTGGACATTCTTAATATCACCTACACTATCTTGTTAATATAGCAATGTACTCTATAGACTGCATTGTACTGTATGCTAAATGTCAATATAATGTATGTATATTTAAGTTTTATAAGTAGTTTAAAGTAACTAAGAACATTTTCTAAACTATTGCTTGTAGTGTACGGTCTGAGGTACTTTGCTTGTGTATTAAAATGTTATTCTACTTTATATGTATACTTTATGACATTTCAAGCAAATATTGAACTTTTTATGACATTACACTTATTTGGCAGCTACAGTTAAGAGTTACTTTGTAGATTAGGATTTTGCTAAACAAAAATGTACATGTAAAAGATGACATATTGTTATACAATAAATTACCCAACAGCCTATAAAATATTTAAAAGTTTTACAAAATGTGTCTCAGTTGTGTTTGTGTGAACACCAGACTTAAACAGGTCACTACTTCATCTCTTACATATATGGCCACCTGTTATCATGTAATTGATGTTCATACTTATGTCACGTCATGACAACTGAGCAAACTCCAACTGATGATGAAAGCTGTGAGATGCAGTTGAAATTTCCAATACAAGCTTGGAGGTCAAAGTAATGTAATTCTTTTCCAGCTAGTGAAGACATACTTGAGTGTTTGTAATTGGGAAAAGCCATCCATTGAGCTCAGTCTGTAGGGACTTGGAAATTTGAGTGTGGCTGGTTCAAGTCCAACACGGACCAGAGTGTAGAGTACGGCGTGTAGACTGGTAGATGGAGAGGTGCCCTTGAGCAAGGCACTGAACCCCTAACTGCTCGGGTTGCTGTGCTATGCAGCAGCCGCATCACTCTCACATCTCTCCTCCTGTGTGTGCATGTGTGTGTATTTCAGGCCTTCGATGTGTGAAAAAGAAAATAACGAAAAGTGAAAAAGTGAGTTTCCCCAATAAATAGAAAATAAAAAATGACTTCTTCTTTTATTTCACATTAAATAGAAGTTGCCCCTCAGAAGTTAATTGATAAGTGTAATTGTTTTTTTTGGTTTTATAATACAACGAGAGTTAACTGTGGTATACAACTTGCAGGGACTGTTAATAGATGAAGACCTCGACTCATCTCTGCCACACCGACCTTTTAAGTTTCTCAGTCCAGAGAAAATAAGGACATTGGCTCTTTTTTTAAAGTGTTTTGTATCTTGTCTTGACTAGGAAGAATAACACTTTCCAATATATTTGTATGCAATACATGCATTCTAATCATCCATAGTGTCTGGCATTGCAACTGATCAATCAAATGTTATGAGTAAATGTATCTTGGGGAAATCATTAGATTTCCTCTGTTCTGATATGGGACAAAGACTGCAAGACTTTAAGCAGCTTATGTCTTACCCTTTGGGAGCTTGTGGCGGTTCTCTGTCAGCCATACAAACAGTTTGGCGAAGTGACAGTTGCAGAGCCAGGGGTTGCCCTCCAGACGCAGACTCCGGAGGGAGGGCAGGGATTCCAGGACCATTACGTCCAGTGCTGTGAGACCATTCCTCTCCAGCTCCAGCTCCCGCAAAGAAGTCAACCCTGTGAAAGCATCCCTGCCTACCATGTTTAAGTACGGGTTGTTCCCCAGTCGTAATTTGATCAGACTCCCAGACTCCCCAAATGTTCCAGAAGAGATTTCCGTTAGGTTGTTGCTCCCCAGGTCCAAAAAGACTAATCTAGAGGAGGTGCTCAGTGTCCCTGGCTCCAGCTTGGAGAGGGAGTTATTCCTCAGGTCCAGGTAGACCAGATCGCTGTAAAGGACCAAGAAGTCAGAAGGGATCCACAGAATCCAGTTGTTGGAGAGCAGGAGACGGCGAACATCCAGAGGGATGGACTCTGGGACTCTGGTTAGACCTTGGCCGGTGCAGTCCACAGTGTTGTGGTCTGGACACAAACAGCTGGATGGACAATTGTGGCCTTGCGTAAGCAAGGTGGAGGAGATCAAGGCAAGGAAAGGCTGCAGCCAGTTAATGCATGGTATCATTGTCGAGGGGGCGGCAGCATTAGGCAGGATATGGGGAGAGGGGGTCTCCACAGGGGGTGAAAGGAGAGGTCAGGGAGACGGACAGATTGACAGACTAAGATCACAGGAGGGGAAGGGGAAGGAAAGGCCAGACAATGTAGGTTCAGCGTGGTGCTGTCATCCTTCCATGCTCTCTGCACTGCAAAGCACCATCAAAAAACCATCAAGGTGCGAGGGAGCATTGTATTCCAGGCGATCATGTAACAAGCAGTCTGGATCAAAAAGCAGCCTGCTGGCTTTGAGGGAAGAGAGGGGAGGAGCAAAAGAGAGAGTGTGCAAGAGAGCAGGGAGGGGGGGTGTGTGTGTGTGAAAGGGGAGAGGATTAACACTGAGGTAAATAGAGGCTAACGAACCAGGGGGCGGGGTTTGTGGGGTGAGCCATGTGACGTGTTTGTGTGTATGTGTGCGTGTGTTAGTGTTGAGCAGGGACAGCGCTCCACGCTTCATCACTCAGCTACTGTGGTAAACCAACTGCTCCTCACTAGCTGTAATCTTGTCAGTGTAGTTGGATGTAAGTGCTCCTTCTTCACACAGGCAGATGTGAAGACGAGGATTCCATCACCATCTGAGTGACTCCCACTCACTGGATGGGAATGGAAAAGAGGTAGTTTCTCACCCTGTCACCAAGACAACGGTTCCAAAACATCTGCCAGGAGCAGACAGAGCTTGGAAGTGTTACTTTGGAGGTGAAACTGTCACTGCAGCTTCCTGCAGGCTGATGCTATGATGTATCATTCATATGCAAAACACAAGGGGCTGTTCATAAACAGCTGGGCCACCTGATGTAATCCAGCACATTACATCACACTACAAGAAATATTACCTTTATGAAGCTTTGTGTGTAACGGTAATATCAAAATGATCATTTTTGTTCAATTGAATTTAAAGTCAATTTTGAGGCTATAGCTTTAATACAACACTGTATGTATCAGAGCATGACCAACACTGGAGTTTTGAGGCCATTATCCATATGTATGGGAAAAAACTCACATCTGATATAGATATAACTAAATGGTTAGCATTATACAACAACAAGCACAATTAGTTTTGTGAATTTAGAATAGAAGTTAATGAAGCAAAGCAAACAATCACAATCCAAATCATAGGCACCACAGACAGTATCTGTGGATTTACTGTAGCTGTGAGCCAAAACGACAGTAGCAATGGCTACAGTGGAATATGGTAAGAGCAGATAATTAGATGCACAAACCCCGCCCATGACACAAATAGACATTGTCAGGACTATCTCAATTTGAGAGGACAGTAGCTATACAACACACAAACATGTCACTGAAGTGCATTAAAGGGTCCAACATGATTAAATTGAACATGGCTTAACAAACGTGGAGGGATTGTGCATAAAAACACACCTAATATACAAGGACAAATTGTTTTACACAACAGCACTGTGCTTTGCAAAAACAAACCAAACTAATCTGTGAAGTAATATTTAAATAGACAATATAGCCCACTATATAAGAACATATATACATATATACAGTACATATATGTATATACATAAATATATATACACATACACATATATATATATATATACATTTATATATATACACATGTACATACATGTATACATATACATACTGTACATATATACATACTATATACATACATATATACATACTATATACATATATATATATATATATATATATATAGCTAAGTAGTAGTTTATTACTGTGTTTTATATAGTTATTGACTGCCATCTATTCGTTGTTTTAATGCAAATGTACATCCACATTTTAATACCATGCACTCAGAGACTTCCATATTTTGTTGTCTGTGTTACTTCTTTTTGCATCGTTCATGTATAAACACAGGCACACGGATAAGTGATTAAACTTTAAAGTCATTGCTTAGAATACATACTGTATGTAGCACTGTTCAGTGCGATGACATCACCGACATATACTCGGACTATTCTATAGCACAGTGCCAAAACTGGTGTGTCACTGAAATACAAAGTGCAATAAGACTTCTCATCTACATCCTGCATGACCTTGCAAAAGCTGATACATAATGACATATTACTCCATGCACAATAAGTGAACAAGGAGCCAAGTTAAATTTTCTGCTAATTAAAATAAAACAGATATAAAAGTTCTCCTTTATGTAAAAGAATAAAGATCAGCTCTCAACTGTGTAATCCTGTCTCACTGTGAACTGTCCTGTAAATCTAGATCCAGCATGATTTTGTAAATGCTGACACATTGTAACATACTGAACCATGCACATTGAACAAGGAGCACAGGTTAATCCTTTTTTTTTTTTTTTTTTTTTTTTAACACAACATGACGTCATTTTCTCCTGATGAAAATAAAACAGACATAAAATCCCTC
This sequence comes from Bovichtus diacanthus, assembly GCA_943590825.1. Classification (NCBI taxonomy): domain Eukaryota; kingdom Metazoa; phylum Chordata; class Actinopteri; order Perciformes; family Bovichtidae; genus Bovichtus; species Bovichtus diacanthus. The sequence continues at coordinate 5,311 of CALSBV010011587.1, forward strand.
CTGTACGTAAAAGAATAAAGATAAGCTCAACTGTGTAACCCTGGTTTAACTGTGAACAGAGCGACCTACCACCGCAGGATGTTCCGTGGTCTTGTTGGCATTCGATCATGGTGGCTAGTTTCCCCTCGGTGATGTGTACTTTAAATGTCTCATCATTGCTGCAACCTCTTTTTGGGACCACTGCTGTTTTTGGGTCCTCTAGGATCCTTTTCCACAGCGTTTTCAGGAGACGCTATAACATAGAAAAAAAGAGTCAATAGAAACCCACTTACTAAATCTACAACTTCAAAGCTATAGGCTAGGGATGCACTGATCCAACTTTTTATCTCTTCTCTTTTTTCTCTACCAATTCTGATATCCGTACTTCCGTAACTCATGGTACTGAACAATATTATGTAGTGATCAAATGCTAACGCTCTCTCTTCGCCATTTCTAAAATGTGTAACAGTGCAGAGCTCATCTGGATCATTCTTCTGGTTGTAATGTAACATTGCCTTTATTATTTTAGCTGCTTTAAGTTAATTAATGAGACAAATGTTAGTCCTTGCTTTCTGAGCTGCTCTCCTGCTGTCAAACTTTGTGAAACATGTAAAAATCTATTTCGTCCTCATAAAGTTTCTAAATGACTTCTTACCACAGAATACAGATTCCTAAAAACTATATTTTCAAATGCTTCTTTTCTGCCTGTTTGTTTTTGCTTACGATAACCCCAAATCATCTAGTTTCACAGAAAATCCTACCACTAGCTTTACACAAAATGCTTCACGATACACTATAACGGAGTTCAGCCTCCACTCTCAACAAAGGGACTTGGTGGTAGTCTTTTGTGTATGTGTTGTGTACATTTACCAGGTTGCTCGTGCACATCTCTTCTTTTGCCGGTCTCTTTGTCTTTAAAGTCTGCATTTTCATTAAATGCTACAAAAGAGAAAAAAAAACCTGTCCATTTCAACCATTATGTAATTGGCAGGATTATAAATCTACATCTCCAAAGCAATGTAAACTGTAATTTACAACAATCTTCAGAAACTGGCTAGGAGATATATAAAGTCATCTGGAAAAGGGAGATCGTTTTGATATTTTGGCCAGCTGGGTTGTAGCCTCTGGAAGCCAGTAATATTGTCTGTGGACGCGTATATTGTGGCCTCGGAAGTCGGCAACTTGGTCCAACTCGTGGTTCTTGAGGTTCAGGACCACGAGCATCGACATAAATCATTAGACAGTCCTGTCCTCTGTAAGGAGACAAAAAATGAGGTCTTGCAAACAGAAAATAGTATTCTTCTGGAACTCAAAATTCTTTTATTTTGCTTATACAGTGTGTTAAGGCATCAACCATGTCTGGTGATAGCAGCACAGCAACTTTATGCCCTCTTTTACCCCTAATTTCCACAAGACTGAAATGTTTTCAAAGTCTTTGTTCAAATTTTGAAAGACCAACGGCAACATCCTCGTATAGGTCAGTTGTGTCCCTCTCGAGGAAACCTCTCATTTTTGGAACTTCTCTTCTACGTCTTCGATTGAATGGTATTATTTTTGCCAAAGTTGCTTTGCAAAGTTCAGCATATAGACCTGTGGTGATGGCGTCTTGGCCAACTGCCCGGATCCTAAACCTGCAGTCTTTTCAAGATGTTGGTGAAGACGTTGCACGTCTTTTGTAAAAGGCAGTGGATGGCTTGTTAAAGTGTCCTTCATTCAAGGTGGTCAAAGCTGTGTGTGAGACAAGTTCAGAACACTTTGTGGTATACAATATTTTGACAATCTGGGTTGACTTAATCAGCTCACAATCTTCTGCTATTAGAGCAGTATGATGGGAGCCAGAGCCTTCAGCTATCAAGCTCCTCTACTATGGAACCAGCTCCCAGTTTGTGTTCGGGAGGCAGACACCCTCTCCACATTGAAGAGCAGGCTAAAGACTTTACTCTTTTATAAAGCTTATAGTTAGGGCTGGCTCAGGTTTGCCTTGGACCAGCCCCTAGTTATACTGCTATAGGGTTAGACTGTCGGGGGACTCACTCACTCCTGTCCTCCTTTCCCTTTCCCTATCTTTCTCTCTCTCCTCCTCTCCCTCTCTATTTATATGCATTCATGTCCCTTAAAAGCATGTTACTAACTCACCATCCGGGGAATCATCCCCGGAGTTTCAGTGTCTCTCACCGGGCAGGTTGCCATTATTAAAGGTTACGTCTGGATCCTGAATTGTGGCTGCACCTGTTGCCCTGGTCCTTCCTGACACCCAAGTTAATATATATATATATTTTTTTTGGAGACACCGGTAAGTTTTTTTTGACATCCCCCTGGAACCATGTTTTAAATATACAATCACATCATGTTTTCTGTTATAGATTGTCTATAATGTAGTTTTAACTATGTTGTTTATTCTATACACACGACATCTATTACAGTCTGTCCGTCCTGGGAGAGGGATCCTCCTCAGTCTCTCCCTGAGGTTTCTTCCATGTTTCCCCCTTTAATTGTGAGGTTTCTTTTAGGGAAAGTGCTTCTAAGCACAGAGGGTATCGTATCCTGTACAGTCTGTAAAGCCCACTGAGACAAGTGTGTCATTTGATATTGGACTATAAAAATAAACTTGATTTGACTTGAATTGATGATGTCACATATCTTTTGCAATGAGTGACCCGACTTAAGCGCAAGGCTTGGAGTGTGGCAGCAGTGCTTTTCTTCATCAAACCCAGACACCTTCTTGGCAGCTTGGATAACCATATGGAAATGCGTAGGTCTTACAGCAGCCTCAAGAGTATGTGTTGAAAATTCTCTGCGCAGTGTTAGCACAAGTCTTCCAACTTCTTTGAGTTTCTGTCGAATATAGTCATATTTGGTGGGATCCTATCCATGTTTATTGAAAAATGACTGGGCCAGCTGAAATGTCATCATCTTTCATCACTGTTAACAGCTTCCAAACACCTTGGGATATCTGCTGACACAGCGCAGACTCCGCCATTGTGGCTGAAGACAAGACCTCTCGACCCTGCATTGGCTTCCACTGGTTTTGAAGAACATTTTTTAACATGTCGCCACAAATCTTTTCAAAGATACAAAGTCTGGAGGTTTAGCAATCAAGCCCCACTCATTAAAACCTCTGTATTGTGTTTGTAGTTCCATTTGTTCCGTAGTTTGATCAGCATTTTCTTGCGTTTTTTGGAGTCCTTTGGGAGTGCCAAAACTTGAGCAACATCCACACTTGCACTCTAGCAGAACGTTTTATTGCTTATAGAAGAGGATGTGTTTGAAGACTGTATGCACTGGTCTTCCAAAGCTTCAGTTCGATCCTTAACAGATGTTTCTTCAGTATTCCTAGCAAGAGTCTGCTTTTAAAAAAATCTTTGAAGCAGACTCACTGCAGGACACTTCAAAATGAGAGTAATTTAACACCCCCATATTTTGAAGGATCAGTTGTGTTTTCCCATGAACTGTTTGAAAGATATACATATTCCTCCTCTGATGATGTCACAAAGAAAAGGAATCACTACATTGAGCTTTTTTAGGTACATAACATAAACAATAATTCCACAAATACACTTACCAATGGGTTCAAGGTTGGTGTTCATGTTTTGAACATAACAGGATTTGTGCCAGACACAAACTAGACAGAGCATTACAAAAAATGAACATGAAGTCATTACCATTGAGTAAAAAAAAAAATGTGTATAATATGTGAAGTCATGCATATGAAGGTTCACCATTTTTACTCTTAGAGACAGTAATAATCACCACAAGAAAGTTGTTGCCCTCTGTAAATATATTTGTAGAAAATGTCTTTGCACGTATGAAGTATTATTTGTTTTTCTACAGTCTGTGTGAGAATTACACGAAAATATCACCTTTCCCTGAAATATCATTCTGATAGAAAAAGAAAAAGACCACAGTAGTAATGATGTTCATGGTAAAGCATTCATGGACACATTTATTTAACAAAACAAAATTCTCACCTTTACATCTCACACCAATCCACTTCAAGGGGGAAAAGGGTCCAATACACCGGCACATTGTTCTAAGCTTGGTACGACTGAGGAGACCAAGTCATGTTTACAGTTCTGTTGAAAAAACTGTGTCTTTACTTTCTGAAAAATTAAAGAAATAATTTAGTCCTTTCAGGTGTAGAAAATTAAAGACAAATGTATGTATTTTGCTAGTGTTTGTAAATGAGTAAACAAGAGCATGAGAACCTTTCCATTGTTATCCTTTTTCTTGAAATATTGCATAAGGAGACACAAACATTGGCAACCAAATTAAAGTGAAAAATGAATCCAACAGTTTGCATGCTTCACAACAATCAAAAGCATGCAACAAAATGATGCATCCAACAAATAACTACATTTATATATTAATATAGATTATGTGCGAGACATTGAGTTTTGTTTTTACTTTCTACAGCAAAAATGTAACTTCAATGGTGCAGCTGTGGCTCAGGAGGTGGAGGTCGTCCACCAGTCAGAGGGTCGGTGGTTCGATCCCTGGCTTCTGCAGTCAGCATGTCGAAGTGTCCTTGGACAAGATACTGAACCCCAAATTGTTCCCGATGGCCAACAGAGTGTGTGTGAGTGGTTATCACTGATGAGCATGTGGCACCCTGTACAGTAGCCTCTGACTCTGTATGAATGTGTGTGAATGTTTGAATGATTTTGATTGAATCAAAGTGCTTTACTGAAGATAAACTACACATCCCATCCACAGCCATCAGCCTGCCGCTAACTGCTTGAAGTTCATGTCAGCCCAGGAAAGGATTTATTTAGAAAAGCACGGGAGGGTTTTATTGTATTTATATTTTGTAGCATTTCAGCATTTAAATAAATAGTTGCATCAAAAAGATGATTCATCTCTAAACCACGTTTCTTCTGATTATATATGAAAATATATGGTAGAAATGCACAAAACAATACAAGCAACTACAAGAAATGTTCACATTTAAAAAAAATAACATATAACATATTATTTACATAATATAGTATGATATAGTACAGTCAGTGTTGTAGTCAAGACCACCTAAACCGAGACCAAGTTATGACCAAGACAGGAGTGTATCGGATCCAATAGAAGAGCAAAACTATTAGGGTTTGAGACCAAGGCAGGACCAAGACCGAGTCAAGACGAAGCAGTGCGAGTCCCACACTGCATGACACACTTACAATAAAATGTGGGACAATCAAACCATAGGCACTCCTCAAATTGATCTGAAATATTCACATTCCCAAAAAAAAAAAACACCCACAGAAAACAAATGAAAATTCCTCTTCATTCACTTATTTTATTAGCATATACTGTGTGTATGAATAAGTGTACACAAGAAATGTTTTGATAACATAATCAAAAGGCATTGCAGAGATACATTTTATCTATGGGAATTTTGTTTTCTTTGAACAAACAAATACAATGTTTTACCAGCCACCTAACACAATACAATTTTCTGTATTGTAGTGTGTGTGAAGGGGGGCGGGGAGGGGTGACATTAACAGTAATCCACATTTCTAAATAGAAATGAGTCAAGTTATTGGTTGCATTTGAAGCAGGCATGTTTACATCCAATCACAGTAATGATGATAACAAATAAATCAGACAATGGCAATTTAGTGATATCCCAGCAATTGTGCTTTTGACTGGTCCTCTTTGTCTTGAGACTGATCTGGAGAACTACAACACTGTAAGGTATGTAAAGTGGACAGACTTTGTCCACTTTACATACCTTACTGCAGGGCCCTGGGTATTGGAAGTGGACAGGGTCGTATCTTCAAAATGGCTGGATGGCTGGATTTAAATCAAAATCAAAATGAATCAAATCATTTGCATATGGGAGATATAGGCTCTGACCACTTGTGACACCCTGGCTTTTTGCAGTATGGTATTTGTAGTGGTCAAACCATTTTGAATACTGAATGTATTATAAATACCTTATATTATATTCATTTATTGAGTACTTAATATTTATTTTCATAATATCCTTTTAATGTGGCAGTAATAATTGTTGTGAAAAAGTATTGTGTGCGCATGTTAACCTCTGAGACCTTTTTGAGTTGTATCTAATGTTGTATGCAATTATATATTGTTTGTATATCATATGTATATTGTCCTTACGTAACTGTGAGTCGTGTGTAAGCAGTTTGATTTGTTTTGTCACGTGAATGTTCTTATACGGAGCAGAATGTGTGATACTGTGTGATACAGCTGCTGATGGGGATCCAAATAAATAAGCATGCAAACATGTTGTCTTACTTGTTAGGGCGGCTGTGGCTCAGGAGCTGGAGTGGGTCGTCCAGCCGGTTCGATCCCTGGCCCCTGCAGTCAACATGTCGAAGTGTCCTTGGGCAAGATACTGAACCCCAAATTGCTCCCAAAGGCTGTGCTATCTGTGTGTGAGGGTGTTTAAAATTGACATTAGACACTGTTAACTAGGTTGGCACCCTGCATGGCAGCCTCTACCATCAGTGTATGAATGTGTGTGCGTGAAAGGGTGAATATTGACGTGTAGTATAAAGTGCTTTTAGTGGTCATAATACTAGAAAGGCGCTATATAAATGCTAGTCCATATACGATTTACCAAGTCTACTGCTGTTATGAGAAAGCATAATGAAACGCACTTCGAATGTTTACAGAAACTGTATGCATTGTAATGTATGCATTATTATGTACTCTGCAAGTGTCTGAACTGAGGGGCCAACATAAACCATGAATAACGAACATAAAGTCAGTTCGATTTTCTACTTCCCTCTCGTGTGCAAAGCTTTCATCACAATCTGAGTGAATGTATTTCTGTGTTCAGTGGAAACTCAGTGACTTTTTATCTGCATATGTTTTTGAATTGCGCTGCCTTAAAGAAAATATATACTGTTGAATGGAATATAGCATCTTTTATTTTGGAGTATTAAAGAATCACCGATGATACATTTTTTGGAGCATTTGTCCAATTATAATCTGCTCATATTCCAAGCAGAACTCAATAAAGTCAGTTCATGTCAAAGAATCAAATGCTGCGTGTCACCATCATGTCACCATTGTTTTAGTTTTTTATTGAAGACAATTGCTACAAAACTCAGTTTGTTGTGTTTTCTTTTCTTTCTTTACTTTTCATTTTCTTGTTTTTTACAAAATAAACCAATAACAGTATTGCAAATAATTAAAACTGATACATCATTCACAAGTATACCATCAAATATACATTTATACAGAAATACATAAAATAGAAAAACAAAAGTCTAAGTGAGATCACAGTGGTAAGGGCTGAGAAAAGAGGCGTGTTTTGGCTGTGGGTGACCTCTGGAATCTAACATCAACCCCTGTGTCATGTGCTTTGGACCAAAAAGTGTCCGGGAAATATATTTAAAACTCCTGTCTATGCAGAGTAGAAATGTTTTCAGGGGCCACTCCGGGTCAGGCAGATAGGAAGATTATGCAGCAAAGGGGACAGGTACTCCATAAAGCTGAAATATTGGATTCAGAGACTTAACATAACCTACAGACTGTAAAAAAAACTGCTCTATATGGAGTGTTGGAAGCCACCAATTTGCCTTCAGTTTGGTTGTCCAGAAATGTGTTGAAGTATGAAACTACCCTCAACATGAAGTGTGTCTTCTTTATTCAACCATAGTTGTCATAGTTGGACATTTTCAAATTGTATAAATAATGACTAAGTTCAACATTATGTGAAAAAAGCATATTCCCTTTCTTTCAAAGAGTGAGATGCGAAGATGGATATCAATCATTAAAAAAAATCCATCTACCGACACCTGTCAAGCTCACTAATAAACATGTTGTATCCTGCTTGTTTAATCCGTACTCAGACAGAAATGTAAAGACGTCCATTTCAGGGGCCGTTGCGTGCTGAGAAAATGTTTGATGGATAACAGCAGTGACTTTGTGCAGCTTCCAGCTGTTATATTGTCACATTCGGGTTGCCAGGTTCGGCGTTTGGAGTTTTTGGGGGCTAAATAGTTTTAAAAAACCTGATCTCTGAACGATATTTGTTTTTTACAAAGACACGTAAAATATATATTTTTTGCGATATATGGTATATATATATATATATATATATATATATGTGTTCAATTCTGTACCTAACACACAGACATGAGGTTGAGATCAATCTGAACATCTCACTCCCACAGAGAAAGCAAATAAGCTAATTTCGAAATCATGTTCCTTTAGAGTCAAACTGTGTAGAATTTTTCAGGAACATTTTTAATAAAACCTGTTGCCAGAGCCAGGCACATTTCAGCTCTATGCTAGTACTGAGAAGCTGCCACAGTGCAGCTCACACAAGGGCCAGGACAGAGCACGGCACTACTCACTGAAACACTTACAAAAAAACTGTACATAGAAAGGTCATATTCAAGTGAGGTCCTTTCTTTTCTCTGTGTTTGTGAATGACCCCACATACAGAGATGAGACAGCCAGTGCTTAAAGCAATGCATCTGTGGTTGGCTCTAAACACACATGGCCATTTAATTTAAAAAAAATGTAAAAAATAGAAATGATATCAAGTGGAGGGAATGTAAGACTTGCATGTGTGCATGAGTCTTGCAGTATCATCTTTTAATGCTACATAATTACCAGGTCTTGTTTTTGACATTTGACACTTGAGATAAATCCCAAATAAAAATATATTTTTTAAATGTTCACTTTACCGTCTTGTTTTCCCGAAATGAATATATATAATGAATGAAAAAATCCTTCATTTTTGCGATGTTAGTGCAACCCAATTTTGCCCATGTTGATAGTAGACATTCATCGAGACTGAAATAAGGAGTACATGCGCTGTCACTGAGGGCCACATTGAGACTTTGATTGATCCTTTGTTCTCTCTAGGAGACCTAATTGTTTGGCTTTTCTTACACGATAAGAGATGCTTTAGGGTAATGGATGTTTGTCATAGTTTCTTCTGTGTCATTTATTTAGATATCAGAGCACAACTATTACAATCCTAGCAACTAAGCAATCTGGATTATATAGTCACATTTGTAAGAGAGTTCTGAATAATTAAAACAATTAAAGAACACATCAAATAATGCCAGTTTGAATAGAATCAGCAGCAAAACATATAGGACCATAGTATGACAAAATAGTGCAGACTGGTATTGAAAAACCTGACTGAACAGCATTTATTAAATATCAAAGGTAAAAGGAGAATGTGACCTTTAAAATAGAACAAAGGACCTTTTTTAGACTGCAGTGGTGTGACTTCAGGAAGTTTGACACAGTTTGACTAATGTGTTCAAACAAACTTGCACTGCTAAATATTGCACAAGTAAAGCAATTCAGTGAATTTCTTCAAACTCCAGCGTATGACCTTACTGTGCAGCAGTATGTAACAATCAGAAGAGGGAGTCAAGTAGGTCAAAACACATGAAATAAACAATAACACAAATTCAAACCTGCATGGCATTTCAAGTGAGAGTTTGTTTTTTGTTGTATTACACCTTACAAATTGCCATTTATTTAGCAGATCATAAAGAACAACTAACTCATAAAGAATGGAAGGTAGAGATGCATTCCCTCCAGATTTTCAAATAACATTGAATCTGGAAACAGCAACTGTGTGCCGTGAGGAAATCTGATGGGTTTGGTGGTTCTATTGGACGCTATAACAAAATCAGGATTGTTGCACCTCATATGAATCAAGGACATTCTGACAATTTACAAGACTGGGTTCAATGGGTTTAGGGCTTAGTAAGGACTTGTGTGCTTTGTGCTAGTACAGTCGAAGAAAGCGTTTTATCATGCCAAATGTCCTGATGCCAAAAAGGAATCACTCAGACATTACAATACCCAAGGAGTGAATTATTTTATCTCTACTGTGAAGTAAAATTATTGTCATAACCGCATACCATTTATAAAAAGTACAGTTATCAAAATTCACAATTTTAAAAACCAAAAAGTTCTGCAAGTTTACTGTTTCTGTGAAGTCTAAAAATCCGGTTCCCTGTAGAATGTTTTTTTAAAATCGTCTGTTGGTACAGTACTCAGCATCTATCTCACCTCAGCTGGATCATTTTAAACTTTAAAGGGAATATGCACATGGGCGGATTATGCACATGGACCGGTAATCAGAGCAGAGTCAAAGGGGGTCTTATATGGAGCACAGGACCTGTATGCCCTACAGAAAACCTGAGAGGATAAACACTCATTTTGAAAGAGGTCATAATGCCTTCTTTCTCGCAAAGAACTCCTCACAAGAAAAACAACAGCATTAACTGTTTGGACAAATGCATTCTACACTCCGTTTACAGCTCTAATGGCCGAGTTAATTATGACGTCTGTCACAAGCAAAGACGGAAGTACCATACGCTGTCACAGACCCTAACCAAAACCCTAACCAAGCAGTTTTAGCAGACCAAACCTAATTAAACCTTAACCATAGCAGTCATATTAGAATGGATTGTAACAGTGACTGGTTTTGAAAGCTACTGACAAACAACGTTGTTATTCCAATTGAGGCAATAGATAAAAAAAACTGTAATATCTGTAATTTTAAAGAAAATAAGAGATTGTCATCTCTTAATCAATAGTTTATTTATTCAATGCAGCCCTAGATGTTGTACATTGTTGTGGTAGTCCCAGTTAAGAATGGGCACACAGAAGTTTGGCTAAATGCCAAAAGCTATGCTTTGTTGTTGAGTGTAATGAATGTGGAGTAAGTGATTCAACAGAAATATCAGTCCTTCAGTTTTGTCTTTTATCAGCATAAGCTGACATTAACAAACACATAGGATCAGACACACAGGCATTAGATGACATACGACTCTTGTAATTATGAGACATTGTATGTGAGTGCAATGCATTTGGATATATTTAGATAATGAAACACTCAAACAAAGATTGCACATTAGTGGTGGAGTGGTAACTGGACTGTAAGAAACACCATACAGCTCTTTGATGGGGTCTATGCCAAAATAAAGCAAAGTATATTGATATGTACAAGATGACGACTGTGATTTTACTGTGATTTTTCTAGTAAAACATGAAGCATAGTTTCTTTACCTCCAAAACACACATGCAGCACTGAGAAGACTTTGATTACAATGTATTGTTTCCAGACGCAGATTGTACAGTAACTACAGTACAGCTTCACAGTAAATGGGACAGTGAAATCACAGTGAATGACGGACAGTGTTTGGTCCAATCAACATTTGCATATGGTCCATTTCAGGTGGCTGAGGTGTATTTCAAGGTTTAGAATGTTATTTTCTAGGAAGATGTGTGTAAAAAATAAAAAAAATCAACCAAATGGCTTCTGAAAATGTCACTAGTCATGCCATTTAATGTCAATTTCAGATTACCAGCTCAATCAGGATTCATGTTCAAGGTTCATTCAAGTCTCTGGGTTGACAGATAAGTGGTCTAAGATGTCCTGTGAAAACATCTGCAGCTTCTGACAGCAGGAACATTGAAATATGTGGTGCCCTTTTAAAGAGCCCTTTTAAAGGGCAAATCTCTTCACCTCATTCCAGTCTGGGAGCCAATAAAAACAAAAACACAATATAAAACCCAACACAACCACTGTCTGAGTAACAATAATGCAATGTTAACAGGGGTCAAACTGAAGCAAACAGAAACCAGGGACTGTGTTCCAACTTTACCAGTGCACACAACTTATGTTTTATTTTCTTGTGCCGTGTTTCCACTGCATGATACGGCTCTACTCGACCCGGCTCATTTGGTTTTCCACTAGGGATAGTACCTGGTGCCTGGTCATGTCTTCAGTACAACAAATTCTGTGAGTCGAGTCGAGCTGTACCATGCGGTGTAGTAGAGTAAGATTGTAACCAAACCAGGTGCTTTTGAAGAGCGAGCTCTTGCTGCTGCTTCCTCCACAACAGCAGCACTGCCATCACCAACACAGGGAAAGAGCACACTGCTGGTTTGCACATCTATTTTCTGTTGCCACTTTTCTGTGTCTTTTTGACCTAATGTGCCCTCGTGGTGATGGATATTGTTTGGCCACTGCCATTAACCCATGTGTATTTTAATTATTTTCTTACATTTTGTATTTTTAGATTTAGTAGTTTAGTGTTAATGTGTTGTTTTAGTAATGTTTCAAACCAGAGACTTACACTAGCATACAGTGATGGCCAGGTATGTGGAGGTGAGAAAGTAAGCCAATCAGCTTTAGATATGATGTTAATCAATTTGTTATTTAAAGCTATAATCATAAGGATTTCAGATCTGTTTTTTTTAAGTGCCGCATGTAGATACTAATGGTAATGGCAAGAATGC
>CALSBV010011588.1:0-12876 GCA_943590825.1 Bovichtus diacanthus
GTGTGTGTGTGTGTGTGTGTGTGTGTGTGTGTGTGTGTGTGTGTGTGGTAGACTAGGGAGGGGGCAGTAGATTAGATCTGTTTATATATTATTTACAACCAATGTGTTTATGATTCAATTAGTTATAGAGCACAATTAAACAGAAAATGATACAAGAGCTAAAAGCTTCTTCATACCTAACCTAACCTCTTAAATTTGCTCTCAAAAGTGCACCACATTGATAGAACCGAGGTCCAACCCATAGTCTCTCGAAATCCTTTTGGATAAGCGTCAAAAACATTATTTTCCCCCTATGCAAGTGATTATGGTAATATGTTCATCGAAACATTTGAATCAAAACAACCATCACAACACTCACAGTATATTTAGTAGGCTAGAGATAGTTATTTAAAAAGAGAATATTTTTCACGTGAAAGACGGCCTTACTAAAAGATTGTTTTATAGATTTATATGGTTAAATTTGTGCTCATTCAATGATAGTGTAATGGAGAGCTGAATTACTTTAAACAGTTCAGTTATTTTTTATAATAGATGTATTTGTTTCCTTGGCACAGAAAGGGGGTTAAATAACTAACATTTACAAAAATTGTGGCCAAATTGTTTTTTTTTAAAACTTCGGTATCGGCCCAGAATGTAACATTCAGTGCATCCCTAATTCAGAACATTGCAGCAGGATTTGTAAAATAATGAGCAGTAAAAGTGAGCAGAAAGATAGATGCATGCGTCATTACCTTTCAGAAGGGCGATGGAGAGCTGATCCGTGTTCAGGTTGCTCACATATTTTCCCAGGTATGTGTTTAGCACCCAGGCAACAAGGCCCTCCAACATCCTGCTGGCTCAGGGATGATGGAGCTACTCCAAGGTGTGGGAGGAAATTCTGACGACTAAAAGCACGAGCCTCTCGGTTGAAGCCCTCACGGGAGAGCTGATCAATGTCTAATAAACACAGGGCATACGTTTTATTAATCTGTAGACATACAGTGGTTTCATAACAGCAGTAAGTTAGAACTATGTCTTCATTAGGCAAATACATTCTCTTCTCCCGTATGGGTGAGCACTCATCTACACCAAAGTCCATTCTTAAATCGAGCACTTTGTTACTTTGTTCATAGCCATGAGTGAGCTTCAGTGTGACTTTTATAAGTGTGAGTCTCTTGATACACGTCATCAATAAAACGTCACACTGCTCATACCTTTTACACTCCATTACATTACAGGTCACAGTCCAGGGACAGTCTTCTGGAGCAGGGGCTCAATGGTGGCAGCCTGGTGTTGAACTCACAACCTTCTAGTGATCTATTTGAAAGCCTGACCACTAGACTAATAGACTACCACCACTTACCTCTTTCATTTGACACCGATATTGGCAGTAATGTCATCGCTAACACTGACTAAGGACACCAAAGACTCCAGTCTAGCTGTCGTCTCGTGCTCATGTCCTAACGCTGAACATGGCCATAACATTTTATGTGTGACGCTTTAAATCAAGATTTAATAATCAGCTATAACGTAACCTCCAAACGGGTGTTCTTACTTGTATGATCTAGACAGCTAATTTAATTAGCAACAATTAGGCGGCAAACAGCAGACTAAAGCTTTCCGACGTCGTGTCGTCAATGACAGTGTTAACGTGACTACAGTTAGCTAGTTAGAGTCAGAGCAGGGACAGAGTCTGATCACATCCGAGGGCTTAACGTTACCAAAGACTGCCTTCGAGAGTAACTTTAAGATACTCAACTAAAGTTAGCATCGTAACATGACCATACTGACGTTAACATAAACCAACGAGATTCAACGTAATATACAAACAGCAGTGTTACTGACTCACCGCCAAAGACGACAGCTGTAGTTCTTCATCGACCTAGCTTTGCTGAGTCCATGTCAGTCAAACGCCACTGTCAGTAGGAGGACATGTCTTGTCAAAAGCACTAAGGACAGGAATACAGGGACAGTTTGTCCTTAACCTACATGGACTGCACACGGTGGACTGCAAGGCAGTGTTCCGACATTAACTAACAGTAAAATGACAACGGCTTTATTGAAAAGCTGTCACCATCAGCACACAGCGAAACACTGGTGGTTGTGTGACGGACAGGGCAAGGTTGTGATCCTACTTAGCTAGCCACTTTGCTAAAACTAGCTTGCGACGGTTGAGTACTACCAGCCAGAAACAGACAGCTGGCGGTATATCGGACTCAAAGACAACACCAACCGCGTTTTCTTTGAAAACACACTCAATCCTCCCAGAATAAAGGGGTGATTGTTGTATTTCGAGACTTCAGACTTGTGTCGTATATAAACACACTTCCCTAATAGCGATGAACGTCCAACACTTCCTGTCATGTGACGAAAACAAACCGTTCCTATCATGTAGCGTTCACTCAAACCGGGAAAACTTGCAATGAACTGCACATTTAAATGTTAGCCGACATCATAAACGTTCACCATCTAAAAGCTGTATTATCTGGTACAAGGAAATGCGGCAGCTGACAACATCCAATGTAAAGTATTATTTATATTGTCAAACTTAAACTAGGGTTGAGTAGTGTTTTATGGAGATACTTATCCGACGGCTATCTAGTTGATATGTAGCTTTTCCTAGCTGATAGCGGTGAGCATGTTTGTAATTTATATTATTTATATAGGTGGAAGCTTTCGTTGACAGTACTTTCCACTGGGAAGTTATCACCTATATGATCTAACTCTCGTGCACGGCCAGAGGTGCCAGACACGGGATAAAGGACCGTAAACACCACATAAGCACTTCCGGTACATGTCTAGTACATGTCGTCGTTTCCTCCACAAAGAAGCGCTGTTGTAATGAGACCTGCTGCTCACAGCATGTGCACTGAGTGATACTGTGAGAATAATCAATATGTAAACTGTTACAATGTGCCTTATTAAGATGTGATATGTAAGATGTTATTGAATTAAGTAACTTAGAGGTCAATCCAGCCAACCAATGGGAGAAGACTATACCTGAAAGGCAGCGGGTATAAAATATGTTGTAAACAAGAGATCGTGGCCATTCTATGGATCTGTGAGACAGAGTCACTACTTAAATGTGGTCTGTTGAACAGTGAAATGGGGTGGTCCTCAGCTGAGTACTTTTGCAATGCGTACCATATCATCATGGAATACATACAGTTAATATGAGGAGAAGTTTTCTGAAATTGATTTCTATGCGTCTCTATTTCCGAATATAAGAACACAATAATACCTGAGATGTGAACGCCCAAAATACTATATATACTATTCACTAAATTAAAAAGAAAGATGTTTGTTCTCTCTCTCACCTTCAGGTTTTTGAGATATCTGTCTCTGAGATTTCGGAAATAGAAAAATAAGACAAAAAGCTCTTCATGAAATCAAATCAAGTTTATTTATATAGCCAATATCACAAATTATACATTTGTCTCAGTGGGCTTTACAGCCTGTACAGGATACGACACCCTCTGTCCTTAGACCCTCACCGCACAAGGAAAAACTCCCTAAAAGAAACCTCACAATTAAAGGGGGAAACATGGAAGAAACCTCAGAGAGAGACTGAGGAGGATCCCTCTCCCAGGACGGACAGACTGTAATAGATGACGTGTGTACAGAATAAACAACGTAGTTAAAAAATACAATATAGAAAATCCATATGACATGAAACATGTCAACCTCTTATTTGTTCTTACCCAGGGGCAAATCTTCATCTGTATGGTGGAATTGAAAGTGCATTCCAGGCAATTTGCCAATTAATCTGATGGTTCATCATCCAGAGTCGCTCCCAGGTTCCACGCTGTCCAAGTTGGTATAACCACAGTATTGTCAATGGTGATGGACAGGTCTCGCCCTGAACGTCTCCTGAAGAAACAATAGGTCAGTCTTGTCCAGTCTTGCTTCGACATCCACTCTTAGATATATGCTGTACAATTACTGCTGCTGCTTCCAATTTAGTGTCAGATGGAGGCGAAGAGAAGAATAGTTAGCTTTCATCATGGCAGTGGCTGGAGAAGCCATTTGAGAGTATAAATGCTGTTCAACATGCAACTGCAACTAATGTCTATTATTTTTTAGTGTGTGACAATTTATTGGATTTTAATCTCAACAACACTTTTGCTTGGTTTAATAAAGAAACAAGAAAAAGGGTGTGTTCAAACACAACAGGACTGTGTGAAAAAACATTAATTTGATCGGGCCAGCAGGGTTGCCAACGCAGAGTCATCCAGCAAAAAAGTTTAACCTGGCACAACTTTTTCTACATCCACAGCTGTTGCCAGGGATATTCAGACCTCGGGCTCGGGACTGCAGTTAGCCACTGTATTACGTTGCGGTAGTGTTCGTACATTGCATTCAGGATGTAGAGTAGCAACATGCAGTGAACTGTAGTTATTATTCCAAATGATAGTATTTCTGTAATGTCTTACAACTCTTAATATAATCTACATAAATACTAGAAAAAAACATTAATTTGAACTCATCATAGCTCGGTAGAGTACTCTCTACTGTGACCATATCTTAATGTACTGTCTGCTGCTGAAAATCCATTACCACAGTACGAACTGCTGTTTCTGATGAAACAATGTTTATTACTTGCCGGGCTTCATCTCTGCAGTTTATCAGCTCCGCTAAACGCAGTGAGAACACTAATCCATCCAGACCACACAGTGTAATCCAACCACAACCAGCTGGGAGGGACAGGAACTTTGTGTTATAACAACTTTCTAATATCATGGAACTTTTCTGGTATTGCACAAAACCAACATGTCTTGTTACAATGACATGAAATTAAAATGAATTCAAATGTTAGAAAGTAGTCCACTACAGTACATAGTAAATAGGAAGTCATTTTTGACATTGCAGGCAAAAAAGCACTGACATAAAAAAGACATCCACATCTGGATGAGCCATGACATCATCCTATCCACACATCCACCAGCACCTAAAGGATGCTAGTCCCACGTTGGGTGTAAGGATGATATGAGCGTGGTTCATAAACTGGCAGAATATGCAGCAACTATGATAGAAATGAGTTACCTTGAGAAAAAAATTCAAAGTTGGCCGATTTCTTTCTCGCCACTCTAGAAGTGTGGCTTTAGGCATGGCAATGTTAGTGGGTCCTCTGCTTTGGGCCAGATTGAGATCTCTACAACTATTGGATGGATTGCCATGACATTTTGAAGATACTGAATAATCTCAATTTATGGTTCCCATAAATGTGTGCATCGCCTCCATCAAAGCGTCAGAATGGCGAAGTGAGAAGAATTGGTGGGTGTCGTGAGCAAAGCAGTGGTAAGAGAAGCCGTTTGACTATTGTCAAACAACACTTTTTTATCCAAGTGAGATAATAAACTCAAACGCAGGGACACTCTGGGGAGCATGGAAGTGTTCAGGAAACCTCATGGTAACAAGTGATATGTAATGGTGTGCGATTACACACAAAGTCAATGCAAAGACATGGATAGATGCAAAAATATGTGAAATTTGCATCATTCGCGTATCTGTGCGAGTTGAAATATTTCAGTCTGCTCTGACTGGAACTCACTCGAAAGAGAAAAATGTTATTGATACATGCCTATTGACATACACACATACACACCTCTCATTGCCTGTGATCACCGTCTGTCATACAGCATTAACTGAAGTTTGACTGTGACAACACATAGTAACGAGTTATTCTCCCAATTGAGAGCATATTATTCATATATGTATGTATGTCACTTGCTCTCACATTGTTATCTTCTTAAACAAAACACATCATAAGGACTCTAGCTTGCATCATGCAGTTTTACATACATGGTTAATCTGCACACAAAAACATTGCAAGCTTAAATCAACCAAAATTGTGCTGCAAGTTTCATCTTCACATCTAGCATCTGGTCTTTGCTAATGTTATTGAACCTTGGTTATCTTCATAAACCTTAGATGGTGTGTGCATCAATGCCCTCTAGTAATTTTACTAGGTACATTCTTTACTAGGTTACTCGCTATACAGTCTTGTGTAGTTGCTCATAAGTGGACAGGGCAACAGTGCTGCTTTTTGGTTTTCCGTGAAATCAAAGGACCCATCTTATTTGGCTTGTGCTATGTCTGTCTCTTACATCTGACGCTACATTTAACAAACGGCGGAGCAGAGTGTGCTGTCAAGACGCTGTCATGAGTGCTTTCTTTCTTCACCCACAGTAGTAGGAAGAGGGCTAAATAAACTGTTCATTTGAACAAAATAGTATTTTTTAGCCTATTGTTTGGCTGCACTGTGTAGAAAAGGAATGTCCACAGTTTAACCTATTTCTATGTGGTACAAGCTCCGATCAGCTGAGCTGTACGTGTGCTGACTGGATGAGCTCATTGCTAGATGCACAGCGCGGCTCTAGCCAGGATGTGTGTAGCCACGGCCCACATTTCCCATCACGCAGTGCTGGACTTTGTATTGTGTTAAGTTTGCTATTTGTCAGTGTTAAACAGACTTAATTTAAAGTAAAGAGAGATTATGGGTCACTTGTTTATGACTTGTGATGGGAAGATGAAATGCTGAAGTGTACCTGAAAGGTGTACAGTATATATGATCTGTAATGTATATATGATCCTTCGATGAGTCTTTATGTGCACACAAAACTGTTAGTGAACGTGTAAATAAGGCAGTTATGATCTCTCACTCGTGAACTTTAAAATACTAGTATGTGCCACTAAAAGCTAGTAATAACTGTAAACAATGAGAAGCAAATATCAATTTCCATGTAGTCCATTTATACCAATATAGTCTGTTTTCTAGTAAATATATTAGCATTGTATAAACATAGCTGTATAATAAACTGTAATTGTCTTGTGCATCCAATACGTGTAAATAAATTATTTGGGCAATTATTGTATCATTATTCAATAATAACAACAGGGGCAACATTAGTGTTCTAAAACTGGAAAGTGGCAGAGATTTCAGAGGTCACATTGTATCGACGGGCACCGAGACTTTGGATGTCACCAATGATGTCATTGGTCTGAAGCGATAAAAACATCGACACGCGGTTCACAGAAAAGCTCCAGCATTAGTCGGCAAAGCCTTGGCACGGCTCGGAACGCCACTACTTGCAGCCTTAGTTTTTCATTTAGACACTGTGGCAGTGGGGTGTGGTTATGGCGCTGGCTATGGAGAAATGTAAGTGACTCAGGTGGAGATCAGACAGCTGGACAGAATCAGGTAATCAGTCACACAATATAAGCGTGGTGATATCCTGGTTCTTGACTCTTGCAGTAGGCAGAAGAGTCCTGGAGGAGGGAAGTGTGTGCCACAGAGCTGTCTCTGGACATTGAGGGATAGCCTATTTGAGTTGATTGTTTTGTTGTAGCCTGAAAAGTCTAAGATGATGAGAATTAACTGTTTTTCTCCAACAAACCTCCTCTTCTTCTGTCATTTCTATCTAAGTGAGCGCATGACACTGTCACACACATTTCCTGTAGTACAACTCGTTGTCAATTTTCCCATTCACTGATACTGGTCTTTTGACTGTATACTTTGGCTACATATAAGGCCTTGTCTTTGTCACACCCATCCAAATTGTTCTGCATCTACCAATACACCCCCCACTGCTTTCTTACCCTCAGGCAAGTTGGTAAATGTGTTATTTTCTCTTAGCGATTATATTTCATCATCCATCACATTAACTCAACTCAACTTCATTTCAATCAGGAGAGTCAAAATGTATTGACTTGTCTACAAGATGAGAAATGTGAATAGTCTTTGATGTTTTGACCCCATCGTGATTACATATATTTTAGGGGTGTCATGATCCTTGCTTTCGGTTTTATTTCGTAAAGTATACTCCCCTTGTGTCATATCTAGTTTTACGTCCTGTCTTTGTGTTTTCCCGCCTTCTGTGATTTTTTTGCCCTGATTGGATCCTTCTGTGTCCATTCACCCTGCTGCCCTTGTGTCTTTACCTGCCTCCTCCAGTTGTGTCCTGTTCATGTGATTAGTGTCTGTGTGTATATATACATCTGTCTGTCTCATTGTCCCTTGTCGGTTCGTCTTCTATGTTTCCTGGTGTGCTCGGTCATGCTGTGTTTACCTCTGTGAATCCTGGTGTTTCCTTTTGCCATCGTTCCATCCTGGTTTGTTCTTTCTTTTTAATCATAGCCTGCTCCCTCAGTTTTTGCTTTATATCTTTTTTTTGTATTTATTTTTTGTTAAATAAAGCTCGCCTTTTGTTATCACTCTAAGCCTGTGTACTGCGTTAGGGTCCTCCCCTTAACCTCACCCTGATAGTACGAATCGACGAAAAATGGACCCACCAGGTCTTTTTGAGGACAAACTTTATGATCTTTCCGCTCTAATACAGTATGTCTTTTTAGAGAATGAAAACGAGCCCCCTGTAGGAAGGACCAACAGGCTGCTCTTAAATTGGCTCACAGGAAAGTGAAAGTGTTTTGCCTGAGTGGATTAGAGACTTGTCAATATCCCCGATGGCCAGTCTCATTCACAGTCTTCCTTCCTGTCAGCTAGCCACCGTTGGCATTCATCAAACCAATGATCCTGCTGCCGAGCTGCAGCAGTCCATTGTTTCTCCTGTCGTGCTGCAGCAGTCCATTGTTTCTGCTGCCGAGTTGCGGCAGTCCATTGTTTCTGCTGCCAAGATGCGGCAGTTCCCAGATTCTCCTGCCAAGCTGCGGCAGTCATCTGATCCTGCTGCCGAGCTGCGGCAGACCCCAGTGCCTCCCGCCGAGTCCCCTGTTCCAGTTGTCCCCCAGAATCCTGATCCTGCTGCCGAGCCGCGGCAGACCCCTGATCCTCTGCTTCCCCCTGCAGAGCTGACAGAGACCCCTGCTAAGTTGTGGCAGTACCCTGTTGCTGTTCCACTTGTCAAGCTGCAGCAGTACTGACTTCCTCCTGCACTCTCCCGACTTCGTTGTTGGTCCCACCTCAGCCTTTGTCCTCCAGAGGGGCTCATCCGTCGCCAACCTCCTGTGCGGCCCTGGACATCTGGTCACACTCTTGAGCGGCTATGCCTGTGCGGTCGACATCCTGCCCAGCCTCCATAGCTGTTTCGCCCATCTCGCCGTCATCCTGCCCTTACCCCAGAGCATCTCCACTTGTTTAGTCGTCCTGCTGCCCTTACCCCAAAGCGGCCCCGCTCGTCTGGTAGACATTCTGCCCTTACCCCAGAGCAGCTCCACACCTTTGGTCTCGTCTCTTGGTCACCCTCCTGGTCAGAACTTTTGGTCCACCTCCTGGCCATCCCCTTGAATTGCCCTGGCCTGCCTCTGCCCTATCCAACTACCCCCTTCTTAGCTCCCTGGCCATGTTTGCCCCTGACAGGGTTGTATCTTTCACAGGCTAAGTTGAAACTTGGACCCACCCTGTAAGTTTCAGCCTCATAGCCTAAGGAACTTTGGAGATATAACCTCTGTCCACTTCCAATACCCTGGGATCAATGGTAAGGTATTTCAGGTATTTTGTATTTCAGCTTTGTTAAATAAAGCTCGCCTTTTGTTATCACTCTAAGCCTTTGTACTGCGTTTGGGTCCTCCCCTTAACCTCACCCTCATAAGGGGGAGGTGAGCCCATAAGTAGAATAGGAAACTCTAGAAAAGGACCATGAGGTCTAGACATGGTGAGAATGATGAGATGAAGAGAATGCTGAAGATCTGGATTTGATGACGAGTGGACTTCTGATGCACTGGATCTGATGACTGGAGGTGAATGGGGTGGAGGAGGGCTGCAGCAATATCACCTGAAATGACAGCTGACGGCAGCAGAGAGGATGACAGATTCAAAGTTTGACAGCAGCATGATTAAAGGTCAAAGGTCAAAAGACTAAACAGAAATTAAGGTCCAGACTTAAATAAAATGCAAACAGAAATGAAGGTCCGATGACCAAACTGATATACCATGAATGATGCATGTGGTCACGATGACCATGGGTGATGTGCATATGCCTTATTCTGTGTATGATGGTTCAATCATGCTAAACTCAGCTGTGGCCAGAAATGGTGAATAAACCAAAGCAGATGTGGCAGGGCTATGGTCACCATGAGACCAGAAATGATGAATAACGATCGCAGATGTGCAAAGCTAATGTCGGCATGACCGGAATTGGTCAAATGTGACAACCATAATGGAGAACACCACTGATTTACCAGGAAATACGCCTTCAAAGAGCTTGCAAGAACAGCGGCGATATCAGGGCGAATGTCAGAAGTGTAGCAGAGGATGAGCAGTGAAAGGACTAATTTGAAGTTAATTATACTAGATTTTAATTGCCACATATCAGATTACGATGGATAGGGTGCCTTAGCAGAATATGAAGCTATGACACGAAGCAAATAATATGTAGCAATAGCAAATGACAATGAATATTGCAGCACTAAATTAAATGGATATGATGCCACCTACAAAATATAATGAATGTGAGCTATGCAGAAGCAATACACATGTAGTTCTTAGCAGAGCACAATGAATACGAAGCAATTAAATAAAGCAATGATGGTAGCAATTAGCAGATGACAATGAATTGACAGCATTTTTGAGAAAAAAATTAATTTGTACCATATGTTCGATTAACATAGCTCACTCTCAGAATTACAGTTATATTAGCAATTAGTATAAGGCAGAATACGATGAATATGAGCAATTGCAGAAGCAATGGATAGTATTATATGCAGAATCTAACGATGTTACCTGAAGAGGACCCGAAGAATGGGCGGTATGTTTCCACTCCCTCGCAGTATGAAGCAGTGGCCATTGCATGCCACACATGCACTAAAATGCATGCACGGCCGGCCCCGCTTTGTAACAAAGCATGGAAAAGCTTGGCTTACCACACACACGCAGACAGAGCGTGGCTTCATTCTCTTCTCGGGTAGACATTACTCCACTGTGTAGTAGTAGCAAGTGGTTCTAATCACCTCCGCATCCACCAGAGTAAAATAATGCAAAGTATAATGTTATGTCTCAGTGCTTTCAAATTCATGATACAACAATGTCTGGTTAATATTGATTTTAATTGTACTTATCTATTCTCTGAAGTATGCTGAACATGTGCTGCTCTTAGTATTGACGAAAAATAACTAGGATATGTGGAAGTGGGATTTAATTGGGATTTTTCTTAATTTTAGTGGTGCTAGAAGGTTAATTGTTGTCTGTAATTTTGTATTAAACTCATTTACGAGGGAATCAACACATGACAACATAATCATATGCATAATAAAACCTTCGGCCACTTCTGTTACAGCCAGCAGTCTGTTTGTGTGGGTGTGTCGTTCCTGCCCCTCCTCTAATTGAGCACAACAGGCTGCAATCACCTCATCACTGACAGTATATCCAACCTGGACTGTCCTCCACTCTTCACCAGATCGTTCACCATCGACAGTGGTACGCGTCCTGGCCGCGAGTAGTTTACCTCTGTGTTAAATTCTGGTTAACTAGGGCAATTACCGAGTGCATGCCGAACCAATTTTCTCTCTCCTGCTACAGTGCTCATGCTTGCCTCTCCAGCCATTCACCTGCCTGCCTGTCTGTCTCTACAGCCATCCTTGCCACATTGTGCTCCATCCTGCTCCCAGGCAATAAACTGGTTTTGTCTAAACGCAAACTATCTGCATCCTGTGTCTGTGTCCTGCGCTTGGGTCCACCTGCAACTAAAGCTGAGTCCTAACAACTTCAGGTGTAAGATGTCTTTTCTTTACAGTGAGTTCAGCATTAACCTGGGGCATTGGCCCTAACACACTAACTTCAATGCAATAGTGATCCGATAGAGGGACATTTCTGAGCACATTTTAACATTTAGCCCCTTACTGTCTAAAGTACGGCCACGATTGTGGGTTGGTCCACAGACATGTTGTGGAAAACCAAGATCTTCTAATAGATTAATACCTTTTGTCACCAACAGCAAGAATGTTATCATAAATTGTGTTAACAGTAGGTTCTGACAAATCTGTTAAAAACTTGGGACAGTAATTTGGTGCACTATATATAGTGATTAAGGGAGACTGGCATTTGAAAACAGTAGCAAAAAATGTAATTTCTTAGAGGCAATAGTAGCGAACTCCCCTCCCCTTTTCCCTTTTCTACAAGAATAGAAGTCACAGTTTGAGGGGTCTTTCTCAATGAGGACTGCAGGTGCATCAGAGTTAAGCCAAGTTTCAAGGTGGGTGAGACGTGAATAGTCAGTCACATGGGAGGGACTGCACCGCATGCTGAAGGTTAGCTGACGTCCTATTTGAAAAGAGAGTGTGGATTCCAGAACAGGTTAAAATTGTCAAGTTAAAAGTCGTGCTGGCAGGTGGAGCTGCGTGTGAAGGCTGAGGAGTATATTATAACAGCCAGTTATGCGACTGAGAGCTGGGATGGGGCCTTATACAAAGACACTTTCCCCAGTTGCTTAAAAACGTAAAAAAAATAGGTTAAAATTGTTTTTTGTGCACTCAGACTCCTGACAGTTTGTGTCATTTGTCACCACATGAACTGCAATTATTTTAATAGAGGTCAGGATTGGCGGTAGTAGATCCAGGGGTTTATCCAGAATGATGGGGACAATGGCATCAGGGAAACAGTGTGAATTTTACACCTTCTGAAGCATCCTATGGCAATTCATCCTGTTGGTGGAGTGAGAAGCTACCCAACTAGCACTGGCCAAAGGTTGGGTTGAAGTTTACGCAGCGATGAAGAGAGCAACCATAGGAGCTTTCAATCAACTGATCCTGTCATCGAAGTTCTGACTTTAGGCGGTAGATATGCTCCCTTAACTGTGAGAACTGATTTTTGCAGTCCACACACATGAATTACATACAAGAATAAATAAAATTAGATTTTTAAAATGAAAAACTTAAAACAACAAGATAAAAATAATCTTATTCATCCATCCATCCATCTTCAACCGCTTATCCGGGGTCGGGTCG
>CALSBV010011589.1:0-15716 GCA_943590825.1 Bovichtus diacanthus
ACACACACACACACACACACACACACACACACACACACACACACACAATTAAATAATGTCTTATTAAATTTCAATTCTAGTTAAAAGCAGGCCTCTGTCTGTAGCAGGCTCACACTGCCCTTCATTTCTGTTTTTAATGATATTGTTTTCACTTTCTAAATAATTCCTGTTGTTCTACTTCATCATATTTTCATTCAGTTTAGAGTTGACATAAATACAACTTGACTTCCTGTAAAGATCACATTAAAAACTTTTAGGTAGCTTATGGAAGTTATGTTTTTACTGCCTTTAATGCCTTTGTGAAACATTTGCAGGAACGAGGGATGTCACAATACCAGAAATGTATGTAGTAGATGCAATGACCAGTGAAATCCGTCAAGTCTCTTGACCAATTCGATACCACGGTAAAAAAAACGAAAATTAAATTCCCTCTCTAATATCTATTTTTACATTGCTGTGAAAATTGTATTCATTTGAACATATCACATAATGGTACTAACAGGCACTAGGGTACCTAAAGTAGTAAAAATTAGTGCCGGCACATTTCAGAATTCCGACATCGACTTGGTACTGAAGTGTCTGTTCTCGTGACATCCCTAGCAGGGACTTTTGAACCGTAGTTAGAGAGTGATGGAAAGAGAACAGTATGACATGACTGTGATGTATTGATGGAATCAGTGCTGTGGTTCACTGAATTTACTTTGTGAGCCATTACAGTAATGTTAATTCTCTCTATTTTTTTTAAAAGGCCTTTATTGCAAACTGGTATTTCATTGTTCAAGTTGGGCACAATATAAACACGCTGGTAGTGCTTGAGAAGTGATCATTATTTGAATATAGTCTTATATTTGAGAATTTACAGTATTGATATGATGTATACCTGAACAGAGTTGACGAATTTGCCCTCAATTCTCAGTAACCCTGTGCTCTTGCAGGGCTCCTCTGCGGTGAGGAAGGTAAACTGGGTGTCTTCCTCAACGGGAACTTTCTCCAAGGTGAACTGTATAGTGGTGTCTTTCAATATATGGAAAGCTGATGAAGAAAATAAATAATATGTGAGCTTGTATCACAAGCTGCATATAAAACATATGCTTATATTATTTGCATTACCAACCACATTTACATCACAACTATGCTTAAAATTTTGAAAATTCTCACCTTTTCCGCGGCTGAGGAATTCAAAGAAATCATGACGCGTGAACTGTGGTTCATCCTGATTGATGGTCCCATTGCGGGATGGTGACATGCTGCCTGCCTTATCCCCTCTGGGTGCCCTCTTCAAAACCAAATGACTCATGTTGACGGAGTACAGTCGAATATCCTTCACCAGCACCTGCAACCTCTCTCCTTCAGAGTCTTGCCCGGTAACAAAATTCTGGATTGTTATGCTTCCAAGATGGCCAACCAGCAGCTCAGGGTGTCCAGGTTTACGGGGAATGGACACAACTGGTGATTCAATGCTAATATTAAGCGTCAGCTTCACCAAGAATGTATCTATGGTGGATTCAGGTTCCTCCACGGGCAGATCCTCCTCATCCTCAAATGGATAAGCCCAACTCTGACTCTGAGTTCGAGTTCTCCGCGAGGGAGTCTCGAAGAGCGAAACCATACCGCTGTACTCGGCAGTCTTGGTGGCTAGAACTGTTGACACTTTGGTGGCAGCACTTTTCAGCATGGAGCGGAAATTGTCCTCTACCTCATTGGCGGACAGACTCAGCTCCTTCAGGAACTTGGCTGAGTGGTTATAGTGCAAGGAGGCCATTTGAAGTTGCAAGGAACACTCCCCTTGGGATTTCTCCATGAGGCGAAAATTTAAAGCTTCTGAGGAAGAACCTTCTGTGTCAGCCAGGAATGTTAATCCGCCAAGAGTGGAGGAGCTCTCAGCACTACCTATGCTGACCACAAACTGGCTTCGGCCTCCTTCCTGGGTCAGGTCTACCAACTGCATGGACCCAAGTGAACCATTGATGTCCAACCGACTGCCCATGGACACATTGACCTTGGTGCCAGTAATGCTGGCAGTGGCAATCTTCAAACCTTTCTTCTCAGCACCCAGGACAGTTCCAGTGGACACAGTCCGAAGGAGAAGCAGGTTAAGACGGTGGATCTCCACGGTCAGCTCTTTGTTCTGGTCATAGGTGGCCTGATACGTCCCCTCCTCTTCCTCACTGCAAGACTGTGTTGTATGCTGTTGCACTGACGATGTCCAGCTGCTTTCTTCTTTGGGGAATGACTTCTGGAGGAACTTGAGTAGCTCCACCATGGTCTCAGGGTTGAGAATGATGTCCAGGTTATTGACCTGCATGCTTGTCACCTGAAGGGAGCTGTCCAGGTTCATGGAGGGGCAGTCTGAGCTCACAAACTGGTATTCAAGCTTAATTAGGGCCTCCTGGTCTTTGAGAAAGGAACTAAAGGGGGAGATTCTATCCATGGACATAGCAGAGGATAACTCTGTATGATGGCCCTGATGCTCGGGAGACCTGCCATCAGACAACAATGGGGATGAAGGCTGGCTCTCTCTGAGGCTACCCGAGGGTATGTCAAAACTGAGATTCTTATGAGAAGCCACAAGGAGGTCAAAGTCTGAGCCATAGGTCTGTAAGGTGTCCACCAGCAGAAGACCATGGACAGTCAGAGAGACTTCTGCATCATAAGGCCGCCTGACAAAATGAGCATTTGTGCCAAATACCTTGAGAACAGATATGTAGCGGCCATCGCTTTCTACACCAAGCTGCATGTAGTTAATGTTGAATTCAGCTAAAAGTAGACGGGATTCCACCAGTACTTCCCGTGTGTGCTGCTCTAAAGTCATCACGCTCTGGGTCAGGTTCTTAGCTGAGCCTTGTAGCTTCCAGGAGCAGTCTTCCTTCTGAAAGATCTTGTCGTGGCGAAGGGTAAGGGGGTCGGGAGACCGTATATTTTGTCCCCTTTCTTGACTTTTGTCCCCTTCACTGACGGATGGACTACTTAGCCTAGCCAGACAACTCCTCAGGGCGGTCATCTTCTCAAGGTTAATATGGACCTTGAGGTCTGGTAGAGTTCCTGACAGCACAGCCCCAGGGAGCTGGGGGTCCGATGTGTAGCGCAGTCTCTGCTCAAGCTGTAGCAGCACATTAAACTTCTCCACCACGTGAGTAGGCCCTACCTCACTCTCTTGAAGATGTTTCCAGTTGTCCTTACAGCGACCAACCATTATCTGCAGGTCCTTAAAGGACAAGGAGTATTTTTCATAAAGCTTTCTGCTGTAGGCCTGTGTACTTTCAGGGGACCTGAGGCTGGAAAGGTCAGGGCCTTTGAACTGTTCTTTCAAAGGTACGTCTAGTTCAGGTGGTGGAGACCCTGGCGGGGTGGCAAGGGGCGTCTGGTACTCATCATCACTCATGTCTTCCCTTTCAGGTTGAGTAGCTTTTGAGCTGGCCTTGGTGTCATCTTCAAAGAAAACGAATTACAACAGGTATGAGCTGAGTTAGACAGAAGAATGAAGATAATGGGGTATATCCTTTTTATTTTTCATTTGCTAAAATGGTTGTCTGTTTTACCTTGAGAGTTTGTGAGGAGAATCCTGCCTAAATCAACAACAACTAGCATCGGGTCCTCTGACTGGAAGTCATCAGGGAAAATCACCTGAGGTGCACAGATGTCCAATTTCATAGTCCAACGCTTGCCGTTTTCCTACAAAGCAAACACATAGGTGGCATTTAGAAATGATTCAACCTCCAATTATTTGATGTCACCATCCAGTGAAAGTCTTACAATAAACTCTCCCACGAGTAGCTGATCAATGGTCTGTCGGATCTCTGCCTTAGTCTGCATCTTCAGCTTGTTGTACTGCCTCCTGGCAGCCTCCGCCACTCTCAGCTCCAGCTCTGACTGATAGCCGAAACCTGAGGATCAAAGAGAGATGTTTAAAATACAAGAATCTGCTGGTACTCAAAAGTAAATGAGAAAGTATAGTGGATTTTAGGGACTTCTATGAGGAGACTGCTCGCACAAGTAAACGATTTGATCATTTAGAGACGCTTTGTTAATCTTTAAAATAAAAGTTTTACAGTCTTCAAAACAATGTTTATCTTGGTATGTGCTGTTTACTACAAGCATGCTGTGTAGTATATGTATGCTAGCATGTGGGCTCTTCAATCTCATGTCATGGAGTCAGAGCTATACCTGCCTTTGGTATGTAATATCAGTCGTAACATGACCTACAGTATGGCACTGTCCACATTCTTTGCAGTGTTTCATTTGAGTGTCAGAATTCAAAGAGTCAAAGACTTCGTGTGACTTCCTGCAGCGCATTATAAAGAAGATGTCCTGCCTCGTCTGCTAAAGTCAGAAGAAATTATAAAACTCTTCTGAAATATATTAAGGTTCAAGAAAAACAATAAATAATTCTAATAACAAGCAGCGGCCATGTATTTAAGGAGTGAGGCAGCTGTTTTTAGACCATCATCTAATCTGATTCAGCTCAACAGCGGACATTAATGGATGGATCACATTGCATGTTGACTTGGAGTTAATCAATACAGCATGTCGCAATGTCTGGGAAAGTTCCAGACTCCATGCTAAATTCCCACTGGGGATTACTTTTTAGCACTGTCATTTTTCTCTCAGCGTTGCTCACTGATCCCTGACTTTTCTTAGGTCTTCTTTAAATCTTTTGTTTAATTTGACTTTCACTCTGACGCAGATTGGTAGAAGGGTATTTAAAAAAAAAAAAAAAACTACAGTCTTAAAAATAAAGAAATCAAGGAGTACATCTTTGGAACTGTAAATGTTTCTGTCTGGATCTGTATTTTCCATAAAACTGTGCCGAGTGTCTGTCTGCATTGTGAAATGTGCACCAGTTTTTGGTGAATATTTTTCTAACAAAATGTATGCACTCCATAAAGGGGCACTTACCTGAGGTATGAACTCTTCCTTTATAGAAGAACTCAGTCATTTTTTTGATTGCTTGTGGGTTGTAGATGATGTTCAGTGGACTCGTGTTCACTTCCAGTCTACGCTCAAACTTACATCTCACAGGGTTCCGCTCATAAATCATCTCAAACACTGGTGATGACGAGCACTCTGCACTGCATCCTGACAGCACAACAACAGAAACACGGCAGCTTCGTAAGAGAAAAACATTTCAGTGAAAGCTGGTGGGAGTATGGTGCATTACTACTCATACTGCCACCAAAATCTGATTATTTCCACATCCGTCTGTCATAAAAACCTACAGTAAAACACTGTGGAGTGTCTCTGCTGCAAGGCTTCTGTCACCAGGACGCACACTTTTTATTTCTCTGACTGTGAAGAAGTTGGATGATTTCCCATGACAGATAATATTTAAAGGCACTAAACTCAAGGAGTTTAGTGTGGAGCGGCTTGTCTGGGCAGTTACACTACAGCAAGGTGTAGCATCCAAAATAATGTTGAGTATTTAAAAAAAGAAAAGAAAGATACACATTGAACAGAAAAATCAGGACCCACAAGCACCTAAATAAAGAATGTTACAAACGCCACAAGTAAGGCAAAATATTGCTAAAGAAAAATAAAAAATAAATCTCCTTTTTTGGCGCATACATAAAACCAGGTCGGTACACTTCTGACCGCTTTAACAATTCCATCTGAAAGTATCTGAGGCAGTCAAAATAGCACAAGCTCGGAGAAAGTATTCTCTAATAAGGTTATTTGAATTGAAAAAATATGATTAAATCAATTCTTTAAAAAAAAAAAGAAACATCTTACCAGAGGCACTGCTGGAATGGCCGGATGGCTGGTTAATGGCAACAACAACTTTGTCCTACAACAAGTTTACAACAGACGTTTAAAACATGAGCAGCATCACACAACACGCAGTACAAAATAACACACATATGATGTCCTCGAGGAGCTGCAATTGATTTTTTCAAACTTTTCCTCACAATATGAACTCTCTGCCCACCCGTGTGCATCCCTGCTTACCGTTTTGGGAGACACCAGGACAGGGAAGATGGTGCCCTGAGTAGTCAGGTCTCTCAGGAACAAACCCCCCAGCTTGACAGACAGCAGGGAGGACTCAGAGCGAGGGAGAGACTCCACAATCACCTTCACCCCTGCGGAAACATGGTCGCAGTAAATTAAAGCAAGGCAGTGGTACACATGCTCCGAGTCTATTGAAACAACTACGGGACTAAAACACCTTTAACTCAGAGGACTACACATTTTTTTAAAGAGTCAATTTTCTCTCCAACAACAGAGAGGAGTTGCAAATTATATATAGAACTCTCTCGCCCTTTATTTTTCTCTTGGGCTGCAACTAATGATTATTTATGTAATCAATGAATCTGTTAATTATCTTTAAAATTAATTTATTAATGTATTGCTCCAAATAAACTGTTGGAAAATAGTGAAAATTGCCCATCAAGGGTCTAAGATGTCTTGTATTCAGTCCAAATCCCAAAGATATTCAGCTTACTATCATGTGGTTGGCATTTTTCCTTGATAAAAGATCAATCGATTATCAAAATAGACGATTTAGTTTGACAGGTATGACAACATATAAAATAAGATTAGCCTTTATTGCCTCCCTGAGGAGAAATCTGTCTTGGGCATTTGAGAGAACAACACACACTCAATAACATATACGTGTACAATCAAACTACAGGTAACATGAAGTAACACACAGAGATCCGTATACACCAGGATATACACCCACAAATATTGCAACGATGGCATACAGTAAGAGCTGTAGAGTCAGCTGATCAGCACCTGGTCCAGATGTACCAACGTTCTTTTGGCATCTCTGCTTTAATTACAACCGTTGTGGGCAATCCAATCAGCAAGATGGTTACATGGCAATATTGGTTTTACAGGATATTTGCATCAATTTGAAAAAAAAAAAAAAAACTAATTTGTAAGGTAAGGTATACAAATATAATTTAGGGTCATATAAAATGACCTATATTGAAACACAATAAAACATTTTATCACCCACCTGTAACTAATTGATAAAACTGGCAGGTTGATGCACTTCAACACTCCTAACCTAATCCTACCAAACATTGCAGCTGTGTACCTGAGAATTCCAACTGGATGACCCCACTCTCGTGCAGCGTGTCCCCCCTCCTGTCCTGCTGGAAGAGCGTGATTCCACCTTTCTCCAGTAGGAACTCCAGCCGGGCAAACAGGTGATCTCGCCTGGTGAACGTGTTCAGAGTGTGAGAGTCCTCCAATGGGTCGAACAAGTCTTCTGTCTCTGCTGGAGAAGCATTACATCATCATGGGTCAGCACACTGGAAATCACAGGATTACACTCCAGGGAGAAGATTTACCAGAGGATACAAAACACAACAATCTAACTCATTATACAGGAGTCTGCATTTCTTTCATGTATGTATGTAACAGAATATGCAATGCAAATAAAAGCAATCTTGTGGTTGCAACTTCTGCTGGAGCTTATAAACAGACGACAGAAAGGTGCTACATGTTGTCAGTCAGCCCTCTCACCTAGAATATCCCAGGAGGATGGACTCGGCAGGAGCTCCTCAGGCCTTTCTGGGTCCTGGGAATCTCCATACCAGCCTCCCCAGCCCGGGAACCACGACTGCAGGTACTGGATCATTCCTGAACTCCCACTCTTGGGGATGGATGTGGGGGGTAAACAGGGCTGGGGGTCACTGCTGGGCTCTCTCACATTCTGGAAGAGGAGACAGAGGAGCAGAAGAACACAGGCTGAACATCTATAACATCAAAATAATTAGAAGATCAACGAAAGCTTGAGGATTGAATGTGAGCAGTCGTTTGTGTCGAGAGAATTTTCTTTGCTGATTCTGTGTTTTGAAGGTCTGACCTGGTGATTTGGATTTTCTTTCTAAGAACTATAATTGAAAGCATACACAAACATTTTTGGAACTTTTCCTTCATGGAAAATTCAATTGTACATTCATACAACAATCAGAGAAATTCTATGCGGTGGATGTAGGCCTATTATAGAGAGTAAACTATTTATTAACATTATATATTTATCTAACACTATGTATTTATGTATACCAAACTATTTATGATTCAATGTCTATTTACAAGAATGTACAAGGTGTGTAATATAGTATAATATACTAACTCCCCTGTGGGGTGAGCCTGTGTGTGTGTGTGTGTGTGTGTGTGTGTGTGTGTGTGTGTGTGTGTGAAACCATCAAATATGTGTGTGTTAATTTGACCGGCAAAAAACATAAATATGAGACTGATCAGCTGGTCTATATGTGTCATTTTCACGAGTTCACAAACAGACAAACAGTTGACAGCTAAGTGGAGTTAACAAGAGTGTCTTATCACAGTGAAGCTCTGCCTGCTGACGTTTGCTATTAAAATCCCACAAACACCCTTGATGTGTTTGAATTTTAATCCCATACCATACTAATCAAGTGTGTGGGTCATGTGACCTTACCTCTGCAATCTCTTCCTGCTTTCGAAACCAGTCATGGACAATTTCTCGGAGACTCTGCAGCTCCTCTAACGTCTGCTCCTCTTCCACTCGCTCCAGCTCAGTCTAGGTGGTAAAGTCCAACATCATCAGTTCAGTGATGTGTGTTGGGAGTGTGTTCAAAATTACATCATCTCAAAATACTGTGTTATCTTAGAGCATCACAGCACATGGGAAAAAAACACATTAAAAAAAGGTGCAAAGTGTAGTACTGAGCCACCTGCTCCAAAGAAACTAGTACTTCACCTCTAAACTGGCTCCATACAGTCAACAAAACCATCAGTTAAAACAACTATAGTATGTTAACCTGTTTATATTTTAGTTGTACTAGTTTGTCATATTTGACCCTCCTTGGGTCTATCTATTCTTATAAAAGAAACTTGTGTGCATGCTCTTTAAAAGATTTGTGACATTGTTGACTCAGATCGTTTTATGAGTTCTATTAGTAAATAAGGGAATATGAGGGGCAACATAATGATACGGATATGTTCATTGTTTGTTGATACATCATGTCTCTGTTACAGTATAGTACCTCTTCCTGAGGACTCAGTGAGACTCCTTTGAGCCTCCTGAAGTACAGGCTGGTGTAGGTCTGGGCATCTCGTGCCCGCTGCAGAGCAAAGTCCCAGCTGCCTCGCCGCCGCTGCTCCCTGATTTCACTCAGGTTGGCCTGTATAGCAAACATCCACCACTGTCGGCAGCTGCAGGGACAAACGATGTTACAGGCTCAATAACCGGCCACGGCAGAGGCAATATTTAAGACCCCAGTGTGATGTGATGTGACGTGCACTTCAGCTGTGCTTCAAGTTTAGTGTGAAAATAACACTACTAGATACATCAGTTTCACTCTTCCTGAGAGTGTAAATATAAGAAAGTCAACTGACTGTTTGCTCCCACTATAAAAGTGTGAACTTACCTCCCAGAAATTGGCACTTTTGGTCTCCACTTTTGGTAAAGCATCTCTCTCTCCCGGCGGTATAGCTCTTTGAGAAATGCCATGATCTGCTGGTATTGGACCTAAAGAGAACACACACACACATTCAGTCACTCTGCATGCTCCTCTAACGTTGGCTTGGGTCCGCGAACGACTCGTGTTTTTGTTTCCTCCTCCTCTGCGCCGACACAGTACTGCTTCCAGGGAGGGGAGCGTGCAGCAGCTCCGGCGGCTCGGAGACTGCCGGTGAATATCCCAGCACTGGGAGTACAGCGAAGCTGCTTTGACAAGCCCCGAGTCTGAGTCAGGCAGCTTCTTCTCCCTCTGTTCTGAGGCAGACTGGAGCTACACTGACTCACTATCACCTCTAGAGGAACAAGTGGTATTACAGGCTGGACGGAGCAGCTAGCTGTTAGCATGCTAACTTCAGTAGGTATCTCTGCAACACAACACAGACGTCTTTAATGTCAACACTGTTACCTCTTCACACTCTGTTCATAATGTTAGTGCATTATATTAGTGCATATCTTACACATTGAACCTTTAAGTATTCAAATGTGAATCATTTATCATTTTCAAATGTTTGTTCTTACAGTACAGGTATACGTTTGGAGATGAACAATCAGAAAAAGTGAAAAGATCCATCGTCTTTTCTTTTGACCTCTGGGAATCTCAGTCAGAGATATGTCAGGGATAATCATAATAATATAACAATAATAATAATAATAATAATAATAACAATAATAGCAAGTGACAGGGTAAGCTTGAATCAAGTGGAATGACCGGCTCACTGTAGATTATCCGGCTTATTACACAGATACTCACAACAACAAAAAATCCATAATTTGACAGAAAATATAGATTTAAAAATTATGTTATTACCTCAGCTAAAATAATTAGTCTGCTCGTTGTTTTCAGAGGTCAGAACTGCGTCCACAGGAATATATGGATTATGCTTCATATAGGAATAACAGACCGTAGAATGTCATAACTGAGCAATAAGAATGGCGTATTTAACAAAGCCATGTGATAATATCTGTTAGTTCAACTTCTGTTGTTGGTAAGGAAGGCAGTCAAGTGTTCACTGACCTGTGACAGGCGTAGGGACATGGGCTCCAGCTGAACTTGGCCTTCAATCCGTGGTGTGTGTCGGGACCTCAGTGGCTCCTTGGAGGTGTTTCTTCGGAGCAGCACAGAGGCACACACTGGTTCAAAGATGTACTGATGCTCACGGCTCTGCATACATAGGGTCATCGCATCCTGTACAGCCACAAAACAATCAGACTACTCATCAGGAACTTAATCTTGAATTAGACATCGTTCCAGAGGATGTATAGTTGGCAGGTTCCAGAGGTCTTACAGTAGAAGTGCTCCACCAAGCAGCATGCATGTTGTCTTTCATTACTGAAAATCACCAGGTTTTTTAAGTCACAAATAAATGTATTCCCTTCAGACAGGAGGTCACCTGTCCCTTCAATACACCCAGAAGTACAACAAGTCAACAAATCACCATCATTCAATGGTGCATGTCGTGTTGTGTGCATCTAATACCAGGACTGTCTCTATTGTGGTGTTGGTACGGCTTAGTTTAGTCAGGTATAAATTATGATGAAGACGGTCTCAAAGAAAAGTGAAATGGAGTTCAGAACTAAGCTCCAACACTCTGGCTCCTTTGTGTTGAAGGTCACCGGGGGTCTGACCTGGATCTGATTTGCAGGCAGCTTTCCCAGCATCTCACACTCTGTATCCCAGTATACGCTGAAGTCTTCTATCTCCAGCTGCTTTTGTCGGAGGAGCTTCTGGACCTGCAAATACAAAGAAAATCTCAAATGTGGTTGTCCCGAATGAATTACAATACAAAGATAATTACGACATACGGCTCTCATAAACATAAGATATCAAGTTATCACTACAAGAAAAGCTTGTTTGGTGAATGCAATGACTTTCTGCATGTATTATATTAAAAAAAAGTTTATTTAGGTTAAAAATGAAATAGTACTACTCTAGCACCTGCTCTCATGAATATCACTGAACTTTAAATTATTATTATCCAATAAAATTACTCTCTGGAGTTAAATGGAAATGTTTGAAGCAATCCTACGCAGCACTACTGGAGTCTAGTTCTACGAAGAGTATAATACTAACAATATTAGTGCAGCCTCATCGTTGTCTGCAACTGTCAACTAGCAATGCCAGTTGACAGTAAGATCGGGCCCTTGGAGTGAACACTTACCGTCTCTTTGGAGGGGTTCTGAGCAGAAACGTTGTGGATGCAAACCCCAAAGGAAAAGGGTTTCTCTGGGTTGGAGAAGTTATCCTCAAATCGAAGATGCACGTCTTGGATGTTCAGCTACAAAGTGAGGAAATGAAGGTTCAGTCTGCAACTCAACGGTAACAATTACCTGATTACTTTGGCCGACTGCAGCGACAGGAAAGCAGCTTGATTTGACAAACACAGGCCGAAGCTTCATATTGGCTTCAGATGAACTTTTGGAGGAGATTTTAGCACAGAAGGAGGAAGGGATCTTTTAATTAACATGAGGAATGATCATGTGAGTGTGTGTGGATGTTCATCACTGCTGAAGAGCAGGTGGCACCTCGTGTGGTAGCCTCTGATTCTGTGTGAATGTGTGTGAATGGGTGTATGAGTGGTCGCAAAGATTAACAAGTGCTATATAAATATATATAAAGGCAGTCCATTTACCATTGCAGCAAGCGTAATACAACAGCTCTGCAACAAATCCTACTTTAAAGAACGTTCTCATTTTTAGAAAGGTGTTGACTCAACTTTATGATCATTTAATAAAATGTGGGGTGAACAATTTACTAACTCGCTATGAGTGGCAGGGGTGTCGTTTAAACTGATGCATAGAATACATGCGTGGTTTTTGATACGTAATGTTGGATGGCTTACCTCAATGTTTTCCACAATCCTGGTGACGACTGAGGCAGTGACAGAGTACCAATAAGACTCTCCTCTCTGTTCACACTCACTCTGGAGGAGCAAAACACACACCATCATATATACAGTACACACACGCATACACGTTTAACAACTACAAAGATCTTAACACATTTAAAGTGTATGTTAGAAGAGATGAACAGAAGTAATAAAATAAATATAAATAAATAAAAAGCAGGAAACAAACACAGACTAGGACTAGAAGGTGCAGCTACATGATTCACTATAGCAAAGTAGGAATTATTTTTCCTGACATTAAAGCCCTGTAAAAAATAAAGACGTGTAAAGCCTTGTTTTGTTGACACGACAACAATCTGATCTATTTGTCTCAGATTTTAAAAGCATAACCCTCAATTGTATTGGTGTAAAGTGACATACATGACAACAGAACGTTATATGTTTCAAGTAGAGCTCCTTCAGTGTCACTCGGATTTCTGTAATGCTCTTTAATTGCGAGATGGATGAAAAATGAGCACGTTATAATGTAAAGTGTTGATCCGCCTACTTTGAACTTGTCCTCGAGACACTTGAGGAGGCGTGTTTTGCGCTCTCTCTCCTCCTCTCTCTCCTTCTCTCCATCATATTCCTGCAGCTGGGCAGGGCCGATGATCAGGTTGAGCTGGGACATGGAGATGACCCATGGATCACTGTGAGGCCGGTAGAAAGGGATCTGAAGAGTAATCTTTCCAATGAAACCTGGTGAAAGACAACATGATGCATGGATCACACTAGAGGAAACACAGCCTCAATATGAGATGTACTGTCTGCCACTTGTGTTGAAACTAGACGCAAATCAGCTATTTCTCAGCCAAATAAGAGGGTATTTTTAAAGCTTTTAAACATTTGCTGTTAGTGTTGTATTGACATTTAAACAGCTCGATCAGGTGTAGCTTGTTAAACCATGCTCCTGGTCGTTCATTGCTAGTGACACTGATAAAAAAATGTTTAGGAATTGGGTTTATGTGTAAAATCGTTGATCAGTTCACTCTTTATGAATACGAGTACTACTGTGCCTGTAGTGTCCCGAGCTTTGTCTTGAGACGTACAGTTGTTAGCAGACAGCCTGCTTGTTTGAAAGAAATGGGCATACGTATAACCCTTATGCAACACTTACATTTTTGGCTTTGTAATTTTTCAATCATTTTGGCTGTGTTAATGCATATGGCATAAGGTTTTGGAAGTTTAACATCAGCTCCTAAACGCCCTGACTTCCTCTTCTAAAGAACCACTCTAAACTCCCTCAGACTCGTTTAATTTCAGAAGTGAAAGCAGGCATGAAAAATGCTGCTTCTCTGGCATTACATTAGAGTACACATTGCCAGACAAGTTCATCCGGATTCAGTTTGTGATGATG
This sequence comes from Bovichtus diacanthus, assembly GCA_943590825.1. Taxonomy (NCBI): domain Eukaryota; kingdom Metazoa; phylum Chordata; class Actinopteri; order Perciformes; family Bovichtidae; genus Bovichtus; species Bovichtus diacanthus. The sequence goes on from CALSBV010011589.1 coordinate 13,691, forward strand.
GACAGAAAGCACTGACGGGCTCTATGAGATACAATACAAGAGTTAAAGGAAGGCAAAAGAGTCTTCATCCCTCCAGTGGAGGCTTTCCAACATCCTGCATGTAGGTTTGTCCTTCTATACGTCACCCATCTGTAGGATATGATTTGGATGAACTGACCTTTTAAGGCATTTCCACCTTACAATATCATTTGAAAGTAGACATTTTGCTGAGATTAGTCCATCAAAATAGAACATGTTACACAACTCTTCTTCAACGTTTCCTTACTTTATTTACCAAACATTGTTGCTGCCTTCTATTTTCAGGCACAATATGAAACACCATAAAGAGCTTGAAATGAAACAAGCAACTCGGTTGCTGGTGGTGAGTTCAACTGTATCGACATAGTCAAGCTATACCAGCGGTGTCGTTAGCGGACTGAAAAAGTGGGGCTGAATAAAATAATGATCTGTGTGCGATGTCCATGTATCAGCCATATTGATGCCATGCTATCACATTTCAGATTAGTAAAGAAAAAAAGGAATCACATTAAGCATGCAGCTCCTGCACAGTAATCTGAGGGAACATATATGGACCACTATAAAGGGTTGATGAGCAGGGAAGAGCACTCCCCTCTTCCACTTTGGATATAGTTTTTGATAGTTGTGTTTAAACTTTGTAAGGTCATCAGTCAGTGCATCTCACCTGCTTTAACTTCAAACGGCAGGTCAAATTCTCGGAGGGCATCTTTCCTGAGAGGGAGGTTCTCCAGCTCCACTGCACCTGAGGAGCGACAGGAAACGGACACAGTGTTACACAGTGACCGGATCACACTATAAATGTCTTAACACAGCTCCTTCCTACAAGAGCGTACACTTAGCTGCCAGTTTATTAGGTACACCTCGCTAAAAACTAATGCAGACTAATACAAGACATCTTCAATAACTCCTCCCTTCATGAAGGCTCTCGAGTTCAGTTTGTGTTGACACTGGTTTAGAGACCTGTTGATTCTGTACGATCTTTTTGTAGTGCTGTTGTACTATATCGAGTTATACTGTCCCTTATTGATATAAATGGGGTGGACAAAATAATAGAATCAACCATTAGTATAACACATTCTGAGGGATTACTTAACCCAAGAGTTGAATCTATGCAAGCGAACTGTCATACAGAGGAGGGAGGGAGGAAGTTTTAGTTGTAGTTGTTTGCGGTCGGACTGAGACAACAGTAACCAGCTGCTGATCGGAGAGGAAGCCACAGGCTGGACATGACTCTGGCATGATGTGAGAGCGCAGCAGGTGGCGGCTGATGTCCCTAACCCACAGCAGCCCGTCTTGTAACAGGGAGCAGTCTTGTTTACCATGTTTCATAACCATGCATACCAAGTCAAAGCGTTTATTGTCATATGCACAGTTAAAAACAAGTTTCCCTGTACAACGATATTCTTCATATGCCTTCCACTCTGACACACATAATGCTTTCTGATGCACTATATCAACAGTCATGAAACATTAGAGATGTGACTTATACTGACACAGAATTAGTTAGATGTGTCTTATAGATGCTGTGATGACGATCACAACAAAATCTTGACAACATATCCCACTTTGTTTGCCGTGGTATTATAAACTAGCATCGCCCCTTTGCTTTTTATCATTTATTTGTTCTACTATCCATTTGTTTGACGTTACTTCTTTCACCATGAGCAGCAACAACAGGATGCGTGACCTAACGCTTTGTATGAATAAGCTCATCACCAAGCAGGACAAAAACACAATTCTCACAAGCAACCTTGAGCAGGCGCTGGCCGAACTGCTCCAACGAATGTGCTTCTCTGCTCTTTGGTATGATAGTGTGTGTCTGACATATAAAGTTCAGGATCGACAGACACGGCCAAAACAAGCTTCTCCTCCATTTGCTATAGTGACATCACCAGTGCTTTTCTGAAAAGACAGTGGGTAGCTAAATGAGTGTGCAGTGTAGAGCATGTACCGTATGTGTATGTGTGTGTGTGTGTGTGTGTGTGTGTGTGTGTGTGTGTGTGTGTGT